>JADKXX010024537.1:0-43178 GCA_017310255.1 Butorides virescens | reverse complement strand
CCTCTTCTACTGGTTGGACATGTGGCAGTAGGAATCTGCTTCCCTCAGCGTGAACGGTAACTTGGGTCTGTCCAAGGAAGAGCGCCACGAAACTTCATCTAAATTCTTCCCGTTGCCACTGATAAGTCAGAAACACCACGGTTTGTCAGGGATGGGAAGAGGGATCTGCGTGCGCCCTTAATTGCTGGTCGCTCGGCACGTGCAGCATTAACGAGGCTGCTGGTTCAAGGCAGCCACGACGAAGCAGATAAGCTGATGGTTGGTGGGTAAGCGGTCCCGGAGGGGGCGATGCCGGCGGCTGCGTGTCCTACTCGGTAGCATGGGATCAGAGAAGCCTAGGTTGGAAGGGCCCTCAAGGGTCATCTGGTCCAACCTTGCAGTAGATGGTGATGCGCTTGTGGGTCCTTTAAAACTCAGCCAAGTGTAGACAGATTTGTTTCCGTAAGGACGAAGAAGGCGGTACGGTCCTGCGAATTCTGCCCTTTCCGTAGAAGGATGCGTGCTCAGCCCATAATCACATTTCATTGCCGTTTCCATTTCATCCCCATTTTGCACTTTGAAAGCAGGGCTTGTCCAGCTATAGTTGGACATGAAAATCCAAGAACGCCTCAGGCGTGCTCTCTTGCCCTTCTCCAGCAGAGCTGGTTTGCCACACATGCCAACAGTAGTTGTCGAGCCTCTTAAATAGGGAATTTATTACTTGCCGGTGACACCCGATGACCTTGGGTCTCAACACGGGACTGCTGGCTGAAGTAGCCTTGTTTGGTTTGTGCCTCGCTGAGCAAAACAATTACTTGAAAGAGAGGCATCTTGTTTATCCAGAAAGGGTGGCTGCTCGGTTGGAGAAAGAAAAAAAAAAAAAAAATCCCCACCCTGGGTTGGCCTGAAGGATGTCGGCGCCGTCCCGCAGCCACGCTCTGCCCTGCCGGTTGGAAGAGCCCTGCCAACGAGCGTCGCTGTCCTCAAAGACGTGGGAGATGTTCGAGGGGTTCTCGGATCCTTCAAGTGGTCTTTGACAGCGCTCTCCTCCCTTGGTCAAACATAAAATGCAGTGTGGTGTTTAATTAAACTTCAGGCCTCAGAAATAGCAAGGGGGGGGGGTTGCTGGTTATCCCAAGTAACGGGGACTTGCACGGGATGAACGTGTCCGTGCGTACAGCTGCGGGAGAGGGCAGAAGATGGGTGTTCCCTGGGTCTCAGACACATGGGTGCAGCGTGCGGCCGGGCGCTGGGGTACCTACTCAACTTTTTTGTCAACAGCGCGAATGGAAAGGGTCACTGGGCAGAGCTGACTTCTCCCCCGTGTCTCCCGTAGGGTGTGTTGGAGAGCTTTCTGGGCACGGCAGTCACCGGCGCCATATTTTGCCTTTTTGCTGGTCAGCCTCTCACCATTTTGAGCAGCACGGGACCTGTCCTTGTCTTTGAACGGCTTCTCTTTAACTTCAGCAAGTAAGTACGCGGGGGGAGGAGGGGAGGAATGTCTCACGCTAATGAAATACCGGCTGGGGAACGAGATGGCTGGCGGTGGGGAAGGAGGGGATTTAGTGCATGAAACGAAGCATCTCTCTGTTCCTGGAGATGGCAGCACGGTCGCCTCGGGGATTTTCGCAGGCACGCGCGTCCCAGGGCGCTGCCCGGTGGCTGGGTGCCTGTCTCCATGGGGCCTCCTGGAAATTCTTGGCCAAGGCTGTCATAGAATGATGGAATGGTTTGGGTGGGAAGGGACCCCCAGAGGTCCCCCAGCCCAACCCCCCTGCAGGAGCAGGGACACCTTGAACCACATCAGGTTGCTCACAGCCCCGTCCAACCTGGCCTGGGATGTTCCCAGGGATGGGGCCTCCACCCCCTCTCTGGGCAAGCCTCCATCCCCGATGAGAAGTTTGCAGGGGTTCAGTCGGCGTGCTTCTCCTCCCCAGCCGCCGCGGGTGGGTCCCTGGCTGCTGCGTGTTTCCCACAGGAGCAAAGAAAGGGACCCAGCTCTTTCACTACCAAAATCCTGCAGGTTACCAAAAACTCATCCTTAAACCAGCGCTTGTTTGAAATAATCGCTCTTAGTTCTAAAAGCCCTAGTACCTATGATAGAAACAGCTGCCGGGCGCTGTTTGTCCCCAGAATTCCGTGGTGGAGCTTTGCTGCATGAAACGTTCTCGGGTTTTTCTTCCTCTTAAGGGGTGTAAAGAGGTTCTGCTCCCTCCCGCCACGCTGACGTTGGTGCAGAGCCGAAGGGAGCCCGTTGCGTTGGGTGTTCTCATTTACTGTTCCCACCTCTGCAATGCCAGCAAAATATGAGGAGAGTCCCTGAAGGACTCGACAGATTCGTGGGTGATTTCACGTGCAGGGCTACGGATGCTTTGGGGGGGGGGGGTGTTTTGCAAGGAGATCACTTGAGGTTTTACGGAAAACGCCCCAAATCAGGGGTAGCCCTCCCTTCCCCCATCAGGGAGCGTTGGCAGCGGACTTGTGCTTCCAGGACCCAAAAGCCAGAGCTTGTGGAGTTCGGGTGTTGCTGGGCTCTCGTTCAAAAGCCGGCGCCTGCGGTGTGGAGCAGCTCTTTGGCCGCCGGTGGTTATTTTTGGGAAAGGTCCATTTCCATCGAATTATTAAGCCCAATGCGGCTGCAGGTTGCGGTAAGGCAGGAGGACGCGGTAGAAGTTTGGTTTTTCAGTTGTATCTCCTTCCTCGTTGTATTTCATCTCCACGGTCGTCCCGTAGATGACCCGTGCCTCCGACTGCGGCGCAGATCCCCCCCGCCTGGCCCTGGGGCTGCCACGCTCCTCAGCACCATCCTGCCAAATTGGGGGGCAGAGGGGGTGGGCTTGGAGCCTGTCTTTTCCCCCCCACGGCAGCATAGGCGGGGAGGGATGGAGGCGAGAAAAAATGGGCAGAAAACTAGACCAACCCGGGGAGGGAAACTGGCAGCTGCCAACTGGTCAGAGCTCTGCAGCAGAGCTGGGGGGGGCAGCTTTCTTTTCTTCCTTCGACTGGAATTAATGAATAAAATGAGGAATAGAGAGGCTGCAGCTGATTGCGTCTGGCGGGCAGGTCAAGGCCCAGGTGCGGCGCGCAGAAGGGAAAGAGCAAAATGGAAAAACACTTTGTACGGTGTGGGGAGGGAGAGGGTGGTTATTTTTACCCTGTGGAGGAGGGGGGGTCCTTCCAAATGCTCTTGTCCTCCCGCCCTGCCGGAGCGGAACGGCAGGATTTTGCAGGGGAGTCTTTTTCACGAGGAAATTGGAGTCAAGCACTGTGATTTATCAATAACGCATTTGTGGTTGTTCGCCTTCGCAACAGCCCGTTCCCTGCTGGGAGCAAGATGAGGAAGACTTCCCATCTACCCAGCCAGTTCAAGGTTGGCTCCGGGCGTGTGTACGGAGAGATACCCAAAAAAGCCTCCCGCACCCGGCCGGGCGCCTAGCTCCGGGGGCCTGCGGGAGCAGCCTGCGGCACGCTGCCAGCAGAGCGGGACGATGCTACGGGCCACCCTGGGCCACCTGCAGGGGCCACCCTGGGCCACCTGCAGGGGCCACCCTGGGCCAGCCGCAGGGCCACCCCGGGCCAGCCACAGGGGCCACCTGCAGGGCCAGCCGCAGGGGCCACCCTGGGCTAGCCATAGGGACACCCCAGGCCAGCCACAGGGGCCACCCTGGGCCAGCCACAGGAGCCACCCTGGGCCAGCCACAGGAGCCACCCCGGGCCAGCCACAGGGCCACCCCGGGCCAGCTGCGGGCCAGCCACAGGGCCACCCCGGGCCAGCTGCAGGGGCCACCCCGGGCCAGCCATAGGGACACCCTGGGCCAGCCACAGGGGCCACCTGCAGGGCCAGCCGTAGGGACACCCCAGGGCAGCCATAGGGACACCCCAGGCCACCCACAGGGCCAGCTGCAGGACACCCCGGGCCAGTTACAGGGCCACCCCGGGCCAGCCACAGGAGCCACCCCAGGCCAGCCACAGGAACACCCTGGGCCAGCCGCAGGCCACCCTGGGCCTGGGCCAGCTTGCATCCTGGCTGGGGAGCTCTGTGCCCACGCGGGGTCCCTCCCATGCCCCTTGTGAAATGCCTCGGGGTGTGCGGGTGGGGGCGGCGAGGCCCGGGGCTCCGTGGGGAGGCAGGACCCCAGCCCTCCGGCCGTCCGGCCCCGGGAGCAGGCCGTGGGCAAAGCCTCCCCTCCAGACACCTGGGAAGGGAAAGGAATGGCGGCAGAAGTTCTTGGCCCGTTGCGCATGCGAGCCGTCCCGCGCTTTTTCGTTTGCTCTGTGAGCCTCAGAAGGGCTGCGGGGCTTTGAGGGGTAAGGAAAGAAAAAGAAGTTTCTAAATTCTGCAGTTCTGCATGCTTTTCTGCCACCGCGGCCGTTAAACCGCCCCGCGTAGGTCTACGGAGCTGGCTGGCCCAGCTCTCGGGAGCGCTCCCATCCAGCCTAAGCGAGCTCAGGTCCCAGAGGCTGCGCGTTCACCGCTTCCCACTGGGAAAGGCACGACCCTGCCTGGATTTATCTAACCCGCTATTTTCCCTCCCTGCTGCCCCCGTCTTGTTGCAGAGACAACGATTTTGACTACCTGGAGTTCCGGCTCTGGATCGGCCTGTGGTCAGCCTTCCAGTGTCTCATTCTCGTCGCTACCGATGCCAGCTTCCTGGTCAAGTACTTCACCCGCTTCACCGAGGAAGGCTTTTCCTCCCTGATTAGCTTCATCTTCATTTACGATGCTTTCAAGAAGATGATCAAGCTGGCAGATCATTACCCCATCAACTCCGAGTTCAAGGTGGACTATATCACGCGTTACTCCTGTGCCTGCGAACCCTTAGGTCCAGGTAAGAGAATGTCATTAGCTCTCCAGTTTGTGGATAGGAGATTGCATTTGCTTTCTTCTTCTGTTGTGCAGCAAAGAATTTTCCAGAGGCTCAAGCAGCCTGTTAGATAGCTGCTGGCCGGTCAGCCGTACCCTGACGGTCTGGCCTTGCACGGGTCCAAAAGCCACCGACCCGTGCTGGTGCCCGCGTAGCTGCGCCTCCGCACGAACCCAGGCGTTGTCCCTAAGCGAAAGGCAGCAGGGGTTCAATCCCTGCCCCTTGAATAAGCGGCTCTCCACATCAGCAGCTGTGGACCATGAGCCAGCAGGGTGCCCTGGTGGCCAAGAAGGCCAATGGCATCCTGGGGGGCATCAAGAGGAGCGTGGCCAGCAGGGCGAGGGAGGGTCTCCTCCCCCTCTGCTCTGCCCTGGGGAGACCCCACCTGGAGCACTGGGTCCAGCTCTGGGCTCCCCAGTTCAAGAAGGATGAGGAACTGGAGAGAGTCCAGAGGAGGGCAACGAGGATGATGAGGGGACTGGAGCATCTCCCCTACGAGAAAGGCTGAGGGAGCTGGGCTTGTTCAGCCTGGAGAAGAGAAGGCTGAGAGGGGACCTCATCAACACCTACAAATATCTCAAGGGTGGGGGTCATGAGGACAGAGCCAGACTCTTCTCAGTGGTGCCCAGCGCCAGGACAAGGGGCCATGGGCACAAACTGGAGCAGAAGAGGTTCCAGTTGAACAGGAGGAAGAACTTGTTGACTTTGGGGGTGCCCGAGCCCTGGCCCAGGCTGCCCAGGGGGGCTGTGGAGTCTCCTTCTCTGGAGATCTTCAACCCCCGCCTGGCCGCTGTCCTGTGCCCCCTGCTCTGGGTGAGCCTGCTTGGGCAGGGGGGTGGCACTGGGGGAGCTCCGGGGGGCCCTGCCAGCCCCGGCCATGCTGGGATCCTGGGATTCTGTTTCCCTCCCACCACCCAGCAGTAAGCCAGCAGCAAAGCAGGGAGCAGTGGCCAGGGCAGAGGCCAAGCCCAGCGCTTTGGCAGAGGGGCTCCGCTGCCTCCCTGACTTTGCTCAGTTTTAAAGACAGAGAGGTCTGGATTAGCTTTGGCTTAGCCTTTTCTTTGCAATGTTTGCTGGTTGGTGCTTTTGGGGCACTCGCAGCAATACTTCCCACTCCTTTTACGTGAGCAAGGCGATTGCAGAGCCTGCTGGAGCTAACAAATGACCAAAACACCTGAGATGCCCTTTCCTTCCCGGTTGTTCAGGCCCCATGCTCACCCTGTTCCTTTCTCTGCCCTCTCTTGCAGCTAATAGCTCGTTATTTAACGGGACGAGGGTGCTGCCCGCCGCCGAGCCGTTCCATTCCTCTCCTGAGCTGGTAAGTGCCCCTCGCGAGGGAATCGACGGCAGGGATTCCTGGTGCTCCCCCACTGCCCGTGACACCGTCCGAATGTGACCCTGCTCCTTTTGGCCACCCCCCAAGGACTTTTCCCACACAATTTGATAACATTAATTGCTCACTGAGAGCGGCCATGTCCCCGCAGGGGGATCGGTCGGGCTGTGACGGCGGGACACCCATGGGAGGAGGGTGCCCGGTGCCGCTTCGCTGCCGTTCAAGGAACCACTCTCCTCGGGCGCTGTGGCTGTTAGCGTTTGGTTGTCGGCCTCCACGGAGGGCAAGGACCTGAACCGAGGCCATGGAGACGGAAAAACAGCCCCGCGAGTTGCCTCTGCGGGCTGTCCTCTCTTGGAACAGCCATCTCAGCCCTCCTCCCCCAAGCCCGGCTTTGCAGAGCCCTTCCTGCAGCGCGGGGGGGCCGGCGGGGGCTCCCTCAGGCCTGGCTTCAGCTCTCTGCCAGAGATTTGAAAAGAGCCGGGGGGGCCGTGCTCCCCCTCCCGTAGGATGCTCTGCCGTAGCCCCGCTCCCCGCCGGGGCAGCCAGCCCGGGGCGCAGAGCTTAGCACTCTTCCCAGGCCCCTTTTTGGGTGCCTTGGGGGTTTCAAAGCAAAACAAATGGCTGGGGAGACGTGAGAGGGATTTGGGGAATGGGGGGAGCAGCCCCGGCACAAACCCTGCCAGGCATTCGGCGGGGGGACGAAGCAGGGTCTCACCTCGGGGGGGTCTCCCAAGAAGAGGGGTGCCCTCTTCTTCCTGCTCTCTGATACCCCGCGTGGTAGCATTACCTCTTGGACGCTCTCCGGTGCTGAATTCTGAAGATGTAAAATCACAAAACATAAAATATGCCCCCAAATATTTGGGGGTTTAGTTTGTCCCCCTGTTCCGCTCTGAAAGCCGCGTTCGCCCTCCCTCTCTTGCCGTCCTGACGTTAGCAGCCAGGGCAGAGCCCCAGGAATCCTCTCCGTCCTCCCGACAAAATGAACCCTGTCCCTTCAGCGAGCACTTTACCTATTTTCAAGGTTTCTAATACAAGTTAGGGGTTTTTTTTTTCCCACTTCACGATGTCCCTTGTAAACAAGAGGGCATTCTGTGCCTTGCACATTTGCCTAAAGAACATATTTTTGGGGGGAACTGCCTCGTTGGCCTGAATTAGTCTGGGCCCAGGTTTGAGATGAGTTCTCTATTGCTTATGGAGTAAAATGCTCTTTCCTCTCCGTGGATTTCTTCACTTCCAGTCGCTTGAAAATATCCTTTCTCTCTGATCTCGTGGTCCTGGGGCTGTGGTTTCCTTCACTGGGCTTTTCGTAGAATCGTAGAAGGTTTGGGGTTGGAAGGGACCCCTAGAGGTTTTCTGGCCGAAGAGGAGGGACAGAGCCAACGTCATTCTAAAGCTCCCCCAGACTGACGGAATTTTCTAGAGACCTGGAAATCCTCGAATTTTTCTCGGTGTCGGCGTATGCTCGCTGCGCTCCCGCTCTCCCTCGGGCGTCGCGCTCCGGGCGCACCCGGAATAGCCCGGCGGGGCTCCCCGCTACGCGCACGTTGGGGTCCTTGTGCTGTGGATTTGTGCTGTCCCGTGCGGCTCTGGGTCCCCCAGCGGGAGCTGAAGTGCAGACAGTGCCTCTGTGCGGCCATGTGGGGCAGGAGGTGCAAAGAGGGGTCCATGGGGATGGGAATTCAAAGGCAAACGGTGTCGCTGGGGTGGGGGTGGTCTCAGGCCACTCCAGCTTCTGCTGGAGGTTTCCAACGTTGCCTTTCCGCTGGAGAAAATGCAGAGTGTGTCTGGGAGACCACAGCAGAGGGCAAAAGATCTCCGTCGTCTTTCCCGGGTAATCCGGGAAAAATGATCCGAGGGCTGGAGCCCCTCTGCTATGAGGCCAGGCTGAGAGAGTTGGGGGTGTTCAGTCTAGAGAAAAGAAGGCTGCGGGGAGACCTAATTATGGCCTTTCAATACCTAAAGGGGGCCTATAGGAAAGATGGGGACAATCTTTTTAGTAGGGCCAGCTGGGACAGGACAAGGGGTAATGGTTTTAAACTAAATCAGGGTAGGTTTAGGCTAGATATAAGGAAAAAATTCTTTACAATGAGGGTGGTAAACCACTGGAACAGGTTGCCCAGAGAGGTAGTGGAGGCCCCATCCCTGGAAACATTCAAGGCCAGGTTGGATGGGGCTGTGAGCAACCTGATCTGGTTAGCGATGTCCCTGCTCCTGCAGGGGGGTTGGACTCGATGACCTCTAGGGGTCCCTTCCAACCCAAAACATTCTATGATTCTATAATCCCATCCTCTGTCCAGGTTAAAATCCATTCCATCTGCGCACGAGCACGGGGACTTTTAGGCTCTGCTCCCTGCCTCCCTTCTGCTCCCAGTATTTTTCCTGAGGCTCGGTCCCCAGCCCTGCCCTGGCACGGGCAGTGTTTTCGGAGCACAGCTTCATGGCAATGCCCTCTCTTTTTGTCCGCAGTCCAACGCCACCCTTGACTGGTCATCTCTGACGAAGGAGGAGTGCTTGGAATACGGAGGGCAACTCGTGGGCACCGCCTGCGGCTACGTCCCGGACATCACCCTCATGTCTTTCATCCTCTTTTTCGGCACTTACACCTGCTCCATGGCCCTGAAGAAATTCAAGACCAGCCGCTATTTCCCAACCACGGTAAGTGTCCCCCCCTCGCAATCTGCTGCCCTACTCTTTTCGGAGCACAAGGATGAGCCCTCCTTTTGGTAGAGCTGTCCCACGCGCAGGGAGGTAAAGCCAGGTGGCATCGGTTGGGAAACGTGGTGCTGGTTAACCGAGGTGTGTCGGGGGTTGTCACCGTGTCTCTGGAGAGCATGGGTACGGCAGCCCAAGAGGCAAAACGAGCCATGGTCTGTCGTGGGGATGTGGCAGTGATTTTGAAGATGCTGACAACAACACTTCCAAGCTGAGATAGGCAATGATGGTCAGCCTTGGGAAATCAGAAGAGTCCTTCAGGCATGCAGAGTTCCAGTGTCTCAAGCTTCATGGGATGTCCTGACTCTGGGGTGGGATCCATGGCCGTCCTACAAAGGTCCAACAACCAGAAGGGGCTACCAACCCTCATGTCAGAAGCCTCCCCGCTTACGGCCGGAGGGAGTATTTGGGGAGAGCAAAAGCAGCCCTCTGCCCTGTCACCGAGGAAGGGGGGGTGAGGGGGCTGCCCCTACAGAAGAACAGCGGCGCGTCTTTGACGGTACCGCGCAGCGTTTGAAACGCTCGGAAACCAAGGCCAAAATGTTGAACGTCTGGTCTGGCTGTTACGGTCGGGACCCAAAGCAGAAATTCCCCTTCTCCTCTGAGGATCAGGTGCAAAATAAGGATGACCCGAAGGACCTCTGCATCGATTTCAACACGGTGTTGCTCAGGCTTACGGCGCCCCGTGTGCATCTGGTCGTTGTGCCCCCCCAGCCGAAGTCACCGCGGCACGCGTGCGAGCTGGCCGTTGCCGTGCGTGCCAAAGCCCTGTTTTCTCTTGGAGACCTGGGCCCCCCCGCCCCCATTCTTGGCATTCTGACACACGGGGATTTACCCTGCGTGGATGTTCTGCTGCGGTACCATTGAACCTCGATTATTTTTAATAAAAAGGAAATTCCATCCGGGCTGGAATGCAGCTCAATTTCTCTGTAACCATGTGAACCCAGGAAACCTGGAAGGAACAACAGCTCTGAAAACATTGCACACTGGGTCCTGCCCGGTTAAATCTCGGGGTCTGACCAACGGCAGCTTTAAGTTAGAACCATATCATGGAATGTTTTGGGTTGGAAAGGAAGGGACCTTTAGAGGTCATCTAAGTTGTCGTATTCCGATGACTTCGGTGGAGTTGCGTTCTTCAGGCATGTTGGGGATTTAGCTGAGAAGCCTGGTTTGTTTTCCTCTCTGTTTATGTTGATCTGTTATTGAACAGAAATCAATGGAATCTCACTTCTCGTGGAAGTTTGGGTCTTCCCATCTTCTACAGGGAAGGTTGTGACTGTGTTGTCTGGTGTAAAATACCATTGCTTCCCGTTGCCTTTTTTTTTAAATCTGCATGGCAAAATCAGTTGTGTTAGAAGAGTGGAGTCTGGGGATGAGACAGTATTTTTTTGTTAAAGCCACGTACCTTAGGAATCCCGTGACAACCCCAGAAGCTCAACTCACGTCAAAAAAGCAGCCTCTGGCCCTGCATAGCAAAACATGAATATGTGGACCTCAAAGAGTCAGAGATCAGAAGGCAAACAGGAGGAGACAGCATTTTATATGTCTAAAAATGTCGTCATTATTTTTTTTGGATTTATTTCTAAATGTTCTAAATATCGGAAGCTCATCCTGAAAGGCCTCTTCAGGCGCTGCTGCAGAGGAGCTAGGTCTCCATACCCGTAGCCGTTGGCCGCCGTCGAACATAACGTAACATCGGCGAGCCTGCCTTGAAGAATTCCCGTGGGAGCTTCTTACAGAAGCAGTTTTCCTTTCCCTTAGGCTTGTTCCCATACTTCCATTTAGGCTTAATGGTTGGGCTTTCAGACAACGCCGTGAAGTACCAAGGCACGTGGCACCGGGCGTGACAGCGCCCGCCTTGGCCACCACAAAAGAAGCAGCGATGGGCTTGTACTGCCGGCAAACACAAGCCTGGCGTGTCTGGTGGGAACGGGAGCTTGGGGGCGATGGTGTTCCCAAGGGCTAACTCCTGTCGTCGGCTTCTGTTTCAGGCCCGGAAGCTCATCAGTGACTTTGCCATTATCCTGTCCATTTTGATTTTCTGTGGAATAGATGCCCTGGTAGGTGTGGACACACCGAAACTTATTGTGCCAAGTGAATTCAAGGTACGTCCTCGCCACCTCGTTTGGTGGCTTTTTTCCACCCATCTGCCCTGTGTAAAATGGCTCGCCCTCAAACCAGGAGAGCAGTCGGCTGTCGGGAAAGGACCATTTTACTCAGATGAGACCCTTTTTATTAGCAGCATTTTGGCTGGCTGATTTATCTCCTAAATCCTGCCTAAATCCATACGTTGAACCTTTCCTTGCTGTTAATGGGAAGGGTGAAATTGTCACAAACCTCGGGTGTCTCCCTGTAGCCCCATTGCTGGAAGCACAGGGGAATTGAGGGCATCATCGCTCCGATACTGCGGCTCTAATGCAATCTTTCCTTTCCTTGCCCTTAAAAGCCAACCAGTCCCAAGAGGGGTTGGTTTATCCCACCTTTTGGAGGGAACCCGTGGTGGGTGTACCTGGCAGCAGCCATCCCTGCCCTGCTGGTGACTATCCTCATCTTCATGGACCAGCAAATCACGGCCGTCATCGTCAACAGGAAGGAGCACAAGCTCAAGGTGGGTGTGCTTGGTGTCTTGCATGCACGCAGGGAGCTGCCCAGTGCTTTTTCTGTGCTAGAGATGGCCCGTGGTAGCGTTGAACATGCAACGCCGCCTCAGAAACATCGTTGCTGGTGTTTAACGACAATATTTTGCTGACTAGTGTAGTTTTTGCCAGGAAAAACGCTGATTGAGTTGTGTTGGGCAGAGCACTTGCCTTCCTCCTACAGCAAGAACCCTGTGCGGGACCAGCTCACAAAGTCTCGTTCAGTGAGCGCTGATTAATTTTGATTGGCTTCACCATCGTGCGGCCTGCAGCGTTCCCACACGAGAAGCTTTGGGATGGCTCCTCCTTTTTCCTTCGCAAACAGGTCCCGTGCCAGGAATAGCAGGATTTCACAAAACCAGCCAGCTACCCCTTCCCTTCTCGGGGAAGTGAAGGACTGTGACCCATCGTATCCTACCCACTGCTCATCTGGCGAAGGCGTGGCTAGAGCCAGAATTAGAGCTGCCCTCCTTTGAGAGGCAGAACTTTTGTTTGAAGCCCTTTTCTCTGTCAACACAAAACCAAAAAGTTTCTTAAAATCTTTATAGCGCATTTTGATCTGTCCTCGCAAGAGCTTCACTCTCCAACTGTAAACGTTTGGAGAACGGCCAAGGAAACTTCTAAGCGTAGGCTAGTCCAGGCTTGTCCGGTGAAGAATACTGAGGTGAACAACATCTGGGTGCCTTCATAACCTTGCTGCCCCTGCCGTTCTGTTCGTGGTGGCAGTACCTTGGAGGACAGGGTGAAGGTCACTTCAGAATCTATTCGGTGCCGTTTGCCTTGGTGATTCTGCAAGGCTCATCTGAAGAATTAGAAAAGGGAAGAGGGCGCGCGTCTGTTCACAAAGATGAAGTTGTACGCTTGCCCGCTTCACGCATCCGTCTGGCGTCTTCTGCTTTTCCAGCAGGAGATAAGAGACCCTTACATTAAGCGTGGTCAGAAACTGGTTGGTGTCTGTCATTCCCCACGTTTGCTTGCGTAGGGTAAATACGTGCTCTCCGCTCTGCCCAGCAAATCCGGTTTTATGCACTACCAAGCCCCTTCATGCCTCTGAAGACAAGTGCGCAGGTCTGATGTTAAGGAACACCTAGGAAGGATGGGATGCTTTCCAGTGAGGATGCTTGGCAGATGTTCTTTCTGGCATTTATTTCAACGAGGCCTTCAGGAAGGGTCTGATCACTTGCTGCCGTACAGCCGGTGCTGGGTTGTGGTAGTGTTGGTGCTTCCAAATGGCCACTCACTTCACAGACCCTAGTTCTCTGGAGAAGCTAGTCCCAGGCTCAAGTCCAGCTAACTCAGACCTCTCCTCTAGCATCAGATGACTCTTAACATCTAATTTTCCTCCCTCAAAGACAGAGGCCTATCCCCTGTCATCTGCTGCTGGTTTTAAGGAGGGAAAGTTGCTTTTTGAGTGTGGTCGGCTTCCTTCCTGCGCTTCTCTCATAGACCACAAGGGGATACTTCATGAATCTGAGGGATGGGCATGGAAAGGAAAGCAAGTGTGGCCAAAGTGGGTCCACCAGGTGATGCACAGGTCTGCGGAGAGCCCCCATTTGGGGGAGCTCGGGCTTGCGGTGGGGAGAGGCTGTGGGCTTGGAAGGGCCTCCTCTCTCAGGAGCTCTGCTTTAACCTGAGCCGGGACCTCCTTTGGATTTGCAGAGCGCTGCGTTATTGCATCCAAACCAAAAATCTCTCTCGCCTTACCCCAGCGGGCAAAGTCCCTCTGGGTGTGACCAGCCCCCGTGACGGTGTTCGTCACGTACGACGGTGGCTGGCAGACGTTCCCAGCCATGGGCAGAACTCTTGGTGTCGCGGCCAGCCCTGAGCGGGCACGGCACGGCGGCGTGGCTGTCGGCCGCTCCGAAGGAGGTTTTGGGGCGCCGGGGCGGTCGCAGGACCCCGCCTGTGGTGGGTATGGCCCGAGGTGGCCCAGGTTTGACAGCTGGGTTGGCTTTGAGGTGCTGTAAAACCCAAGCCAGAAGCTGAAGGGATCTGGGACATAGCAAGGGCATAGCACAGTTGGATGTTATTTAAAGAAGAGCTTTAGATCCACTGGCACGTAACAGCCTAGGATGTAGTCATGTTTTTAAAATAAACTTCCCAGAGCGGCGCTATGCAGTTTTTCATGCCTGTAGGGTTTTTCTTTCCCCCGCACGGTCAGTTCTATTGGAAAATATTAAATTCCTGTAAAAGAAGACTCTCCCTTCCTGCTAACGGGACACGTTTCGAGTGGTCTAACCCCTGAGAGCAAAGGCTCCCTCAAAACACGGGTAACGCTGGGTCATTGTTTGGGTACCGGCTTCATCAGGGATGCCCAGAGCTGTTGGAAATGAGAACGGAGCTTGAAAAAGAGGAGGATGTTTCACTTCACGTGGTTGCTGCAGACATAAGACAGCCCTTGTGTGATTTAAGACCATCCAGAGCCTGACCTGGAGGAGAAAGTCGGAGTTAGAGGCATGGGAAAGGTTTGGTGCGGGCAGTGATGGGCGCTGGCTGATGGCCTTACAGGGCTGGTTTGAGGACAGATAAAACCCTCAGAACTTAGCACTTTGCCATCTGGATCTGGGCAGATACGTGCCCACAGCTTCCTCGGGGGGAGGCTGATGGTTGCCAGGGTCTCAGTTTTAGGTTGGCCTCCTGCACCCAAGCAGATGTATCATCACCTTAGTCACTGGAAGAACATATTCACTCTTCTTCTCCCATGAAGATGATGTTCTTTATTCCCCACCTGGAGCACTGTGTCCAGTTCTGGGCTCCCCGGTTCAAGAAAGATGAGGAACTCTTGGAGAGAGTCCGGAGGAGAGCAGCAAGGATGATGGGGGGACTGGAGCATCTCCCCTAGGAGGAAAGGCTGAGGGAGCTGGGCTTGTTCAGCCTGGAGAAGAGAAGGCTGAGAGGGGACCTCATCAACACCTACAAATATCTCAAGGGTGGGGGTCACCAGGACGGAGCCAGACTCTTCTCAGTGGTGCCCAGCGCCAGAACAAGGGGCCATGGGCACCAACTGGAGCAGAAGAGGTTCCAGTTGAACGGGAGGAAGAACTTGTTGACTTTGGGGGTGGCCGAGCCCTGGCCCAGGCTGCCCAGGGGGGCTGTGGAGTCTCCTTCTCTGGAGATCTTCAACCCCCGCCTGGCCGCTGTCCTGTGCCCCCTGCTCTGGGTGAGCCTGCTTGGGCAGGGGGGTGGCACTGGGGGAGCTCCCAAGGTCCCTTCCAACCCTGGCCAGTCTGGGATTCTGGGATTCATTCTTCATGTTCTTCCTCTTATCTCTCCAGCTTCTAGGCATTGACCGTGGCTATGCTATCAGCACCACGTCTGCTTTTTTAGTGCCAAAGTGTAAACGCCCCAGCAAAGCACTTTTTGATATAAAAAGTTTCCTCCTGCTTCCTCTGTGGTGGTTGTGAGCACCCGCTGCTGTTGAACTGGGGGTTCTCAAATTGGATCCTGCCGCTCCGCACCAAAAAACACCTCCCTACGCAAAATCTTCTGTAGGCCAAAAAAAGGACAGGGTTTTTTTTTCTGCTAATCCCTTGCTAAAGTGTTGGCAGGGTGTCCCTGGGTGCCCGTCCCAGTGCTGCTGGCCAGCCAGGGTAAGCAGCGCACGGACGAGGAAAACAAGGAGGACTATTCAAGACGAGCTGGGTTGCTTTCCCTCCCAGATCATTTGTTCTTTCCAATAAAATCAAATTGAACAGGATTAAGAAAAGGTTAATCTTCTCTAAAACAGCAAACCTTAAGAGATTGGTCCAGTGTTTTTCTGAAGATCCCTTTCTTTGGTGGCTCTTGTTCCTTCGCTTCTCTTGGCGCTTGCAACCGGTGGATTTCCTGTCTTAGTTCATTCAAGGATTTAAAAAACAGAAGGTCCAAGGTCTTTAAAAAGGAGTGAAGACTGAGGGCAGCTTTCCCCTTTCGATGGGGCATGAGCCCCTCAGCTGTTCTTGAGGCTTTCCCCTGGAGAGCCTAGGGTCGGGTGCTGGAGAAGACGCCTCCAGCAGCAGGGCTCGACCTGGCGTGAAGTCCCCCAACGGCTGTGAGACCCTGCCATGGCTTCCTATCCCAAATCCAGCAGTTCTGGTCTGGCTCTGAGACAGCAAATGGCAAGCCTTACCTTTAGGTAGGCACCATGTTGCTGTAAGACTGCTTTCAGGTAGACTTCGTTAAGTCGTTACACTTAGAGTGATCTTACAACAGTGGCTTCAAACTAAAATTGGGCCTTGGGCTGGTTTTAAAGGGCGGCTTGGGTATTTAAAGCTCCATGCACATCCAAGCTGTCACTAACGCAGATGTGAGATGACTTAGAATCATAGAATCGTTGAGGTTGGAAAAGCCCTTCAAGATCCTCAAGTCCAACCGTTACCCTGACCCTGCCGTCCCACCAGCAAGTATTGCAAGTCCATAGCTTACAATACTTGACTACGACTTGGCACTCAAAGGTACCGATCTTGGCCTCCCACCACACCAGAAGAAGTCCCGTGTGCTTGCAGCGGAGCAGTAGGACAAACGGCTCCGACCGTCGCGAGCTGCTCTTCTGCGTCGCAGGTGATCTTGACAGAGCCAGACTCTTCTCAGTGGTGCCCAGTGCCAGGACAAGGGGCCATGGGCACAACCTGAAGCAGAAGAGGTTCCAGTTGAACGGGAGGAAGAACTTGTTGAGTGTGAGGGTGATGGAGCCCTGTCCCAGGCTGCCCAGGGGGGCTGTGGAGTCTCCTTCTCTGGAGATCTTCAACCCCCGCCTGGCCTCTGTCCTGTGCCCCCTGCTCTGGGTGAGCCTGCTTGGGCAGGGGGGTGGCACTGGGGGAGCTCCAGGGGGCCCTTCCAACCCCGGCCATGCTGGGATTCCCTCCAGTCGCCCCCTCCAAGCTCCCTTGCTGCCCTAACTGGCTCGGGCTGAGAAAACGGGGCGCTGCAGGGAGGCAGCGGGGGGGTGGGATGGCGCTGGGCGTTGGATTTCTTGTCACCTCCTTAAAAAAGTGAGAACATATCATCATAAAACCAGCACTTGGTAATGGGGTTTTGGTTTTTCAGAGGCAACGCAGAGCTCCTTCAGAACACGATAAGCCCGTTAGAGCCCAGGTAGATGCGTGCATGTGTGCGTAAATATTAAAAAGAATATATCGAGAGCTTGCCTGTGCCGTTTACAAAGTTTGATGTTTATCTCCCCAAATCTTTTTTGGAGAAGGTGGTGCTCTCTGCTTGTCTTTAGCTCCCAGTCTGCTGTGTCAGGTACCATGGTAAAGAGCTATTTGACTGCTCGCGGGGCTTGGCCTGTAGCAACTCAACCCCCATAGGGTGCACGGGGGGCGCGTGGTCTCCGGCCAGAGCGCGTGCGCCCCCGCTGCGCTCCCCATGCGCTCTGGTTTGCAGAGCTTGCCGGGTCTGAGCCTGGGTTCCCTGCGGAGGCAGGGAATTCATCCTTCAAGGAGCAACGCGCTGCTATTTCTTATGACCATTTCTGTTGGCCAAAAGCTGCTGTAGAAGGAAAGTTTCGGCGTGCCTCTGCCCCCGGGCCAGAGCCCTGGCGGTTCCCGAGGCGTCAGAATCAGTAAGCTGAAGGTTGTCTTGTCTCCCTTGACAGAAAGGTGCTGGCTATCATCTGGATTTGTTCTGGGTGGCCATTCTGATGATCATATGCTCCTTTATGGGTCTGCCCTGGTATGTTGCTGCTACCGTCATCTCCATTGCTCACATCGACAGCTTGAAGATGGAGACGGAAACTTCCGCCCCTGGCGAACAGCCCAAGTTTTTGGGAGTGAGGTAGGTCAAACCAGAAAGGCCTTGCTTGCCTGCACAGGTCAGTTTGTACTGCAAAGGGTCTTGCTCCGAGCAGGGCACGCGCGGCGGTTCGGGGGGAAGAGCTCTGGGGTTTGCTGTAAATCTTCAGGTGGAGGATCTATCCAGTTGGAGGCTTCTCTGGCGTAGCCCTTGGGCAAACGCTCTTCCTCGAAAAGGAAGAAAACTGCTGTGTTCTGTGCCTGCCTGTAGACAGGAGAGCCTGCACAAATATGTGGGAGCAAAGGGGTGAAGGGAAGGAAACTTGGCGGCAGAGCTTAGGCCATTTCTCGATCGGCTTTGGGCACGCACGTTGAGGTCACCCCAAAACACGCAAAGCTTGAGAGGGTGAGCTCTGGTGCCCATGGGGCGCTGCAGAGTCGTGATGAAGAATTTCATGCTGCTTGCTTTGTCTTTCCGAAGCCGGCGGTGAGATTTAGCAGTCTTTGGCAATTCCTTGGACAAATCCCCGCATAACTCCTCAAAAGTTTATTCCGCCAGATCAGTTTTCCAGGGTTTGAGAAAGGAGAGAAACTGCCTGCACGTTCCTTTATCCCAGAAAATTAGACAGGCATTCATTAGCGGGCATAAGGGTAAAAACCTGTCGCCCCTAGAGCAATCAGCTCTACCTAAAGCCATTTTGCCCTGTATTTGCTTGCCTGTTGGCTTCTAACGGCCGGTCAGCTTTGCCAAAGTGGCCACAAAAAGGAGCTGTCGGGCTTTACGTTGGCTTGGAGTATGCCGGGAGGGAATTAAAAACCCAGAGGGAAAGCTGAAGCCATCCTGCTCACCCGGTGGTTTTGTTTCAGGGAGCAGAGAGTCACCGGCGTCATCGTCTTCATCCTGACTGGTGTGTCCGTCTTCATGGCTCCCATCCTAAAGGTAAGGACCTCCCCGTCACGCAGCCGGCGCAGGGCTTATGTGCACCTAAAAAAGCTCGTCAGGAAGTATGGAAAAGGAGATTCGTGAGAATTACTGATGCAGTTTTACAGTCTTCTGGAAGCTTAAACGCCAAACCCTTTGGAAGGAGAAACCATCGTTGTAGTGCGCTGGAGAGCAATAGCGACAGACTTCAGGGCTGGTGGTCTTGGGGGCTGTGGGGTTTTTTTCATTTTAAGGGTTTTTTTTCTTCCACATTTGCATAAAAAAGTGAAGTTTCCTTTTCTTCTGCGCTCTCACACCTCTGCTGTGCCCGTGTTTTATGGAGAAGCTTGAGAGCCTGCCGGGGGCCCGACGGAAGGGTGCTCGGCGCTGCGGTGGAAGGCGCAGCTTAACGGATGGATGTGTCGTCATAAAAAGGACATTTTGCATTTTTTTGAGCGCGCGCTCATCTGACCACGCTTCCCTGAAGAAAACCTTGGGTTCGGTGCTTACTGCTCGGCTGTGGGCACGGCGCCCCGGGATGAGGGGGTTTTGAGGAGAGAGAACATGCAGGTGGCCATGAGCAGAGCCTACAGCCGGCGGTGTTAGGCCGTGGGTACGGTTTGGGCCAAAAATCTTTGGGACCGTTGCCACTGCCGCGGCGGAGCGGTACCCCGCCTGCTGCCAGGGCACGCACGTCAGCAGCGCCAGGCTCCTGCCGCTTGCCTGGCTTTTTTTTTGACAGCACAGCAGGCAAATTTTCACTCTTTTAGGCCGGATCCTCCTAAAATAGCACGTCCTTTATCGCTCCGGAGCGGCGCCCAGCTCAGCGGCGTGGAAAACCCGTTTCTGGAGGAAGCAGTGCAATTAAATGGGATTTCTTAAGCTCCTGGATTTTTCTTCGTGTGAGTTTAGCCAAGGCTCCGTGCTGGCGGTATACCCTTCCACCCAGGCAGAATTTCCCAAGACGTAACCACGAAGCAGCGCATCCTTAGTGGATCCTGGGATCGTAGAGCACAACTGGGCAACCCTCTTATCCATCCCTCGTGGAGGACGCTGCCTGCCCAGCAGGAGACCTCAGCTGCACCAGTCCCATCTCCCTGGGCCGATGGTACCAGCAGAAGGTGTCGAACCAGTAACGTAGGCGCGGAAAGAGCGGCGCCGCGCATCGTAACTCCGGGATGGAGACGGCGGGTCTCTGGAGAAGCGTTTCTGGAGGGGGCAAATGAGTTCTTGGTCGTGAGGAGGTTGGTAGGCGGGAGGCAGGCGGAGAGCCACGGTGGAGAGCGGCTCCGCCGAGCCGGTGCGTTCCTCTGCTGGATTTCTAAGGTTGTTTTTGCAACCGGCAAATTGTCGTAACGCTTCCCCCACACACACAAACAGGCATTTCCGTGCCCTTAATTTAATGCCTGGCTGTAATAGTTGTGTTTGCTGGCTCGTGTGACCTTTCCCTGCGAGACGGCCGTTCCCCCGGGGCCGTGGTTTCCCCCCGTTATCGCCTCCTGCGTTGATCACGTGCCGGCGCCCCCCCGAGGAGCGCGCTCGGGGAGGATCCTCGCGGGAGGACGCCTGAGGACAAGCCGGCACGCTCCTCACCCACGTGCCAGCCAGAAGTCCCTGGCGGCGATTCAGGACCTTTAACAAACTCCGGCGGCAGGGTCTCGGGCTGGAGAGAGCCGCTTAGAATCATAGAATCACTGGTTGGAAAAGCCCTTTAAGATCATCAAGTCCAACCTTTAACCCAAACCTGCCATCCCACCACTAAACCCTGTCCCTCAACCTCATCCATCCTTCTTTTAAATCCCTCCAGGGATGGGGACTCCACCACCTCCCTGGGCAGCCCCTTCCAGAGCCCGACAACCCTCTCGGTGAAGAAGTTTTTCCTAATGTCCAGCCTAACCCTGCCCTGGCCCAACTTCAAACCATTCCCCCTCATCCCATCACTTAGCTCAAAGCGTGGCAGAACACTGCGAGATCTCTCACACCAGCGGCAAATTGAACACTAACCATCCCAAATTCAATAAAACAGGCAACCCACAGAAGAATATCTTTTTTTTTTTTCTTTTTTTTTTTTTGGTGGGTTTTGCGCTGTTTGTGCTGTTTCTGCTCCGTGGCGGCAGATCTCCACAGGAACACCCTCGGCCCTGCGAGGGGAATGCCAGGCACTTTCCGATAAATAGGTTTTGAATTCCGCTGGCTGGCTGCAGATTTGCTCGGAGTTGCCCGAGCCAGCGACCCCGTAGTTAGGGACGACTTTGCCAAGAGAAAGTCTTCCAAAGCGAAAGCGCCGCTTGCTGCTCTGCAGGGTAACGCGCCCAAGTTTCACCTAGGGATGATTTACAGGATGAATTATCGTGGAGTGGTGAAATAATATTTGGACATTTTTCCCTTTCTTTGGAAAAACAGAAAGAAATGGAAAGGGAGGGAAAGAGAGCAATGTAAATGAAGTAGAAAGCTCAACTCCAAGCTTGCTGGAGGAGATATCTTGTCTCGTCGGATCCAGGGAGGGCTTTGTATCCCTTGGACACCCGAGTGGCTCACGCTCTGGCTCCTCATCCCTCCCTGTGATGGCAGAACCCAGGCTGCAGCAAAAAGCTTTTGGCTTTTAAGGTGAACGCAGCTCAGCGGAGGAAGCAAATGAATCCAACAGGAGGACGGATCAGCAGTCGAGAAGCTCGCAGGAGGCGATAGGGGATGAGTCTCGGGAGGGAAGGGAAGAACGCCGGCAGGGAAGCGTGGGCCTGGGACGGTGACCTGGTGGCCTGGCGACCCCGGGGCTCGCATACACGAAAAGCCCGTTGCCCATGTCAGGCGCTGGGCATGGAGGCCTCCAGGGGACCCCCCGTGCGTGGCACCGCGTTCCTCACCCGGTAACCGACGAGTAACGTGGTGGGGAAGAGGACAAAATGAACAACGGCCGTGTTCGTTGCCTCTTGAACGGGTTCCACGCGCAGGTTGGAAGACGTGGGTGGTGCCACGGCGCCGGCCGAGCTCCTTCCGTCCCTCTTGGGTTCCAACGAGGCGCACGGAGGCCGTGGTTGGGCTCCCGCGCCCGAGCGTTCCCGGGGGGGCAGGTACTTGTCCCGGGGAGCGGGTGTGGTGTTGCCTTATCCTCCCTCGCTTCCGAAGGAAGATGTCCCCGGTGGCAGGACCAGCGATGAAGGAATGGGCAGCACTTAGCATGTGGGGGAGCAGAAATTGGTGTTGGGCAGGATGGTTCTTGACAGCAAAGAAAGTAATTCATGGTCTGGTGTTTGTGAGTGGTTACCTGTTAATGTGGGCCTAAGATGGAGCGGTCAGAGCTTGGGGTGGCGTGACTGTCAGGGCTGAGGTGGGACTCCAGAGCTTTTCTGGATGGATTTCCACAGTTTACTGAGCCGGACGTGCCACAGGATCATGGAATCATGGAATGGTTTGGGTGGGAAGGGACCCCTAGAGGTCACCCAGCCCAACCCACAGCCCCGTCCAACCTGGCCTGGAATGTTCCCAGGGATGGGGCCTCCACCCCCTCTCTGGGCAACCCCTGCCAGGGTTTCACCACCCTCAGTGTAAAGAATTTCTTCCTTAGACCCAGTCTAAACCTACCCTGGTTTAGTTTAAAACCATTACCCCTTGGCCTGTCAGCTTGCTGCCTTTTCTTCTTCTCTACCTTCTGCTTCTAGCCTCACCGGGAACCAAGAGGCGAGAAGCGGTTTGGAGCTTACCACGACACATTCACCCTGCCTCTTCCTTAATTTGCTGCCTCCGTGCCCTTTGGTCCTTGGTGAGACATCCAAGCCCTGGGAGAGCCCGGGGCTCACTGGGCCCCTGCCCTGCTCCTCAGTGATTGCACACACGTTCCCGGGGCTCTCCAGACCCAGCAGAAGGCTTGCTTGTGTTATTACTCTGCCCTGCCCGCCCCTGGGTGCAATTAAGGGTTGGTGACAGCCTCGGAGCTCTGTCCCCCCGCGTGTTAACGGCGCGGTGTCTATGGGGCGGTTGTTGACTCCGTTTCTCCTGCTCTTCCTCCCGCAGTTCATTCCCATGCCCGTGCTCTACGGCGTCTTCCTCTACATGGGCGTCGCTTCCCTCAACGGCGTGCAGGTGAGTCCCCCCCGCGGACCTGCTCCGGAGGGTGGCAACCATTAACCAGCCCGGGGTTCCCTCGCCACCCTCCAGCCCTTCCCTTCTCCATCACTGCCTCCTTTTCCTTCCCAAGAAACGCGGCGAGGGTGGCAACTGCTGGCCAGCGTTGCGGCAGGCTGGCCGTCCTGAGACGGGGACCGGCGGGGAGCCATCCGCTCGGCAGGAGGGCAGCCCGGTCTGGGCCCTGCAAGCCATAGAATCATAGAGTCACTTGGGTTGGAAAAGCCCTTTAAGATCATCGAGTCCCACCTTTAACCTCACCCTGCCATCCCACCACTAAACCCTGTCCCTCAACCTCATCCATCCTTCTTTTAAATCCCTCCAGGGATGGGGACTCCACCACCTCCCTGGGCAGCCCCTTCCAGAGCCTGACAACCCTCTCGGTGAAGAAGTTTTTCCTAATGTCCAACCTCACCCTTCCCTGGCCCAACTTCAAACCATTCCCCCTCGTCCCATCATCTGTTACCAGGCCGTGCTTTGTGAAGGCAGGGGGTCCATCCTCCCCCCGGCCACCCCGCCGTGCCCAGGGCAGCAGAGACCCCAGGCTCACCCCCCGGGGTGGTTCGCATCCCCTGTGGGGCATCTGGCGCAGCCATTTGATGGTGGTGGGGTTATTCTGCGCTGTTAACGAGCAGGAACATGGCTGTTTGCCGGGGGGGGGGGGGGGAGCCAAGCCCACCTCTTTGTCGTTGAGGAAATATTACGCAAGGAGCCTCTCGCCCGGCGCGGCGCCGGCCCCCGCGGGCTGGGGAGGGGGGGGGTTGTTGCTTTCTGGCACCCTGTTAATCGGGGCCTTTCTTCTTAGCACTGGGTTGTGCTCTAAGGGGAGAAGACTGCCTGCTCTGTGGGCACCGTGGGAATTTCCTCGGCCGTTCTTTGCAGCGGCCCCGGCTTCCATTCACCGGTGTGGGATCAAGTCTGGCCCGGGCAGCGGGCGGGCAGCCCGCTTTGGGGCAGGGGACAAGGGGGGGATTGTGGTGCTCCCCCAGCGGGGATTTCCTCTGCCTCCCAGCCCAGGTGGCCAGGGCACCGGGCAGCTTGTTCTCAAGGATGTTTTTCACTCGGTGAGAAATCACAGTTTTGGTTGAACTCCAAGTCCCATCCGGCCCAGCACGGGGCAAGGGACGCTGCCAGGAAAGCTGCCCGCCTTCCTCTCAGTTAGGTGCCTCTCTCTTCTCCAGCAACGCGGCGCCTGCCCTCACCTCTGCTGACTTCTGCTCTCAATTTATTGAGGGGAAAAAAAAAAAAAAAAAAAAAAAGCCTTCATTTTAAATTCTGAATGTCTTCCCTTGGCCGGAGCGGGGCAGGGCAGGGTGGCAGAAGTGACCCAGAGCTTGGTGCTGGCTGGGGTTTGGCATTCCTCTTGGTTTCTCTGTTTTGTGGGTAACCAAGTGCTCCCTTCGAGAGAAAATTCCCCGTGGCCACAGCCACAGCCGATCAGGCTCCTTCTTTCGAAGCCAGCGGAGCAATTTGCACCGCCGCCTGCCTTCCTCGGTTCACACATCGGTCCCCAGAGCTCTTCCAAATAAAGGAACGCCAAGGCCTTGCTCTGAGAGGTGCTTCGCTCCTCTGCCGAGTTGCCCACTGTAGCGTAGACCTCTAGGACCTTCTCTTGGGACGACCAAGTCACCATGCTTAGCCCAGGTCAGCCGGGTTAGAGGAGCCGTGCTGGGTTTGCCGCCAGGTTTCTTGTACGGAGGGGAAGCAAGTTGAGTCAAGGTCACGTTTCCTAGTGGAGTAACGCTTTTGTGTCTCTCCTTTTATAGAATCACAGAATGTTTTGGGTTGGAAGGGACCCCTAGAGGTCATCTAGTCCAGCCCCCCCGCAGGGAGCAGGGACACCGCTAGCTTTTTGTGTATCCTGGGTTTCGTTTACATGTCCCTTCCTCTTCCTTTCCAGTTCATGGATCGTCTGAAGCTGCTCCTGATGCCTCTAAAGCACCAGCCTGACTTCATCTACCTGCGCCACGTCCCGCTGCGCAGGGTCCATCTCTTCACCTTCCTGCAGGTGGTGTGCCTGGCCCTCCTCTGGATCCTCAAGTCGACCGTGGCTGCTATCATATTCCCTGTCATGGTAGGTGATGGCTCTCCTTCGCATCCCTCCCTTCGGCAGCCTGCGCCTTCCACGCGCGCTCGTGCCCTCCCAAAATCCAGCCTTTCCTGGTCAAATCCCTCGCTCGGGGCTTGCCTCCATTCGTGGCACTGATCTAGGACTGCACGGGGTCAGCGTTGCCATGGCTGCCTTGGCGTAAATCCTCTGGAGGAAAACAAGCCTGGGAAGTTAATTTTTTTCCAGAAAGGTGTAGTTATTTTGACTGTTCCTGGCTGCCGAGGCTGGATTTGCTGTGTTTTCTCCTTGAGCTGCATGAACGAGCGAGAGGTGCATAGTTTTCCTTTTTTAGTCCACACTAAGAACCGTATAGAACATCTCTCCCTTGCTTTTAAATAGCACAAATTGACAAAACCAAGAGCGAGGCTCGCTGCCAAGAGGTGTGCCAAACGGGAGGGAAAGGATTAGCTAAATCAAGGGCAAAAAAAGGTCTTTTTCCTTCAACTAGAGTAAAGGGACCATAATGTTGAGTCCCGTGTTTCACGTCGGAATCATAGAATCGTTTAGGTTGGACAAGACCTTTAAGATCATCAAGTCCAAAAGGAGGATGGAAGTTTGTAGGATGCACGCCCTCTTTCTAGCAATGCCTATCAGAGTCGCGTTAAGACTTCTTTTAGATGTTGGGGAGATAAAATGTTCATCCCACAGAAGAACTGCTGCTTAAATATACGCCGTGCAGTCTGAGTCGGTATTCCTGCCTCGAGGAAGGGGGACAGCGAAGCAGCTTTCTGTGCATTTAGGTGGTTGCTGGAGCTATAGATGCCATCAGGCATTTCTAGCAAACAGAAACCAGTCGATAGTTAAGGGGAGGTTATGTGTACGCTTTGCCTCAGGCAGCGAAACCTGTGCCCGTGGATCCTAAATGGAGCACGGATCCTAAATGGAGCACGGCGTAGATCCTGCTCCAGCCCCGTGCCTCACCTGGAGCTCAGCTGGGAACTGCTGGGAGGAAGGTGGCCGCAGGGCCAGATGGATCGAGCGTGGATCCATCCGGACCATCGCTGCACCCATGGAGATTGTGCCAAGCCAGGGCTCTGGCTTGGCGGTGGGTCAGGCTGCTGCAAAGTCAAAGCTTTACGAAAAGTCAAAGCTTTACGAAAAGTCAAAGCTTTACGAAAAGTCAAAGCTTTACGAAAAGTCAAAGCTTTACGAAAAGTCAAAGCTTTAAGAAATCTGGGCCCAACGTCACCCAGTTTCGGGTTTACAGACAAGTAGAATTTGGGTTGTGGGTGCAGGTATCAACTGCAGTGCTTATTTAAGGGAAAGGAGGAGGGAAAGCAGAAAACAGGACAAGGAGAAGCATTTGTTCTCTGATGCTGGTGAGGTGGGAAGAGAAAAGATGACGCAAGTAAAAAAAAAAAATGCTCCAAATGTTCTTGCTGGGCCACATGCTCATGTGTAAAGGCGTTAAAAGTCAGCAGTTCCCACGGACACGCCGTGCCGTTGCGGTTTTATGGCTGTGTTGTACTGCTCTTGAAAGCTGAACCCGCCATCTGGGCGCTCTTTGCCCATGGAAGAGAGAACCTGAGTGAACCCCGAGTCTGCTGAAGTTTGTTGTACGGGTGCAAACTCAGGGAGGGTGCAGGCACGGCTTGGATGAGGCTGGATCTGATGACAAAACCTCCGTTGTTTGCGCTCATATGAACAAAAAGACTGTAGACGTCCCGTTGGTGAAGATCCGGCCAACGGCCAAACCTCTGTTTATTGGAAGGCCAAGCACTTCTGATAGAGAAGGACTTCACAACGGGGTAGTCGGGGGAAGTGGTGAGAAAAAAGTCAAGGCGATTACTCAGGCTGCCCCTGTGAACCTGCAGGTGTAGGCTGAATCCAAAAATAACTGAAAATACTCATTTTCTGTCGCTGTTATTCCGCCTGGTGCCTGTCGGCTGGGTGTTAACGATGGCTCTACAGGGCTATTAAGTGATTAGATAATTTTTTCTCTTCGTTGCTCCCGTTTATTCTGACATGAAGCAGTCGCAGCTCAGGCTCCCAAGGTGCCAGAGAGATCCCAGGTGTCCACCTGGTTCTCTGTGCGTTCATTTCCAGACAGGATTTGAGCCTGTGGGGTGGAGAAGCAGCATGGAGAGGAATGCCCGGGGCGTTCCCCGGGAGAGGTAAGATGTGACTGAGAAGTCCCGCTCTGCCGTTTCAGATCCTGGCGCTTGTCGCGGTCAGAAAAGCCATGGACTACCTCTTCTCCCAGCATGACTTAAGCTTTCTCGACGACGTCATTCCAGAAAAGGACAAGAAAAAGAAAGAGGACGAGAAGAAGAAGAAGAAGAAGAAAGGCAGCGTGGACAGCGACAATGACGATGTAAGGAGCCTTCTGCTCTTGTCAAATCACTCGATTCTAGGTAGCTAATCCCGGGGGACGCCCCGTGCCCCATCCCAGCTCCGGGGCTGGGGGCTTCCCAGCCTCTTCTGAAGCCGACCAGCTTGGTCTTTTTTGCTGCGGAGGCAAGTTGGCCCCAAACAAAACTCCTTTTCTACGTTGCCTTCCCTCTTGCAGACGTCAGCAGCCGTGGTAGGTGGTACTTGCCTTGCCCAGAATGAAACCACCCTGCGCACGAGAGCGCGAGAGACCTGCTGAGCTGTCCTGCCCTGTGCTAGAACCCCTCCCGTCACCCTGCCTCCTTCCTCCCTCCCTCCTCTGCCTCTCTCCCCCGGCAGTGTCTTTCACATTTTAGGAGGAGAATGGTTTTCGCCAGCAGCTCCGTTACTCCTGGTTTTCCTTTTTTTTTTGTTTTTTTGTTTGTTTTTTTTTTTTATTTATTTTTTTGTTAATTACTCCTTTTAAAAGCACAAAAAGATGTGACTTGTCACATCGCAGGGAGGACGGCTTTCTCTTGATCAAACTCCTCACCTCCGTATTTCCAAAGCCTACGTGCCCTTCCACCCTACGCATTTTTGGTACCCTCAGGTGGCAGCAAGCCCTCAAATAGGGGAAGGTGGCTGCTGATGGCCTCGCTAAGCACGGTGACCCGACTAGACCACCTGCACGTGCCTTAGACCGCTCCATCTTTTTACCACGCATATAAGAAGAAGAAATGTGGTCCCCGTGGCTTTCAGCATCCTCCTAGCCAGGTCTAGCGTGAACTCAAACCCTACACATTTCCATCGAATCCTAGAATCGTTTCGGTTGGAAGGAGCGCTGAACGCGCCGTCGCTCGAGGGTGGGAGGACAGAAGAGGCAACCTCAGCCCTGGGGGAGGGCACGCTCCAGTCCTTCATGCGACACCTCTGCAGATGAGGCTTAGAGGCAGCAAAGCCAGGCTTTTCCGCCGAGAAAACACGGGCAGGCCTTCCTGTAAAGAGCAGGGGCTGTCTGGAGGAGAAGGAGCCGGGAATGCTGTAGGTGGGGGCGCGGGGCTGGAGGAGGTGTAGCCGGGACCCCCGCCCGGGGCTGGAGGAGGTGTAGCCGGGACCCCCGCCCGGTTAAATCGAGCTGAAGCCCAGCTGGGAGGACGGGCTCTCCTTTCAGACAGCGAGCTCCCCTTTCCCGTCATTCCTCCGCTCCCCGGGAGGCCGAGGGTTTCCTCCGGCGAGGGAAAAGGCCCTCCCGTAGGCAGTCGGCAAAGGGTTGGCTCCATCCCCTCCTCCTGACCCATTTGAACCCAGCAGGGTTGTTCCCCAAGCCGCGGCCCCCCCTATCTCGGGTAGGTTTTAAGCTCTCTCCTCTCTTCTCAGGCTTTTCCTGAATTGCAGGTACAGTAATTGATCTAACGGGTAAGAGAATTGATGCAAAATGTTGGTTCTTAACTCTTGTTGTTTTTTTCCCAGCGCTCGCTTTACCCACCTTCCTGACCGTAAAGCGCTCGGCGTTGTCGGTTTGATGATTTTCACCCTTTCCCTTCCAGAAATGTGTGTGTGTCCCCCCCGCCCCAAGTTAGTCCTGTGGGACCGGGTGGTCTTAGAGGAACGGGTACGGCAAAACCCGGCATGAGCGGGGACCGCTCTCAGCACCAGCTAGGTCTTGCCTAAAGTTTGGGGCTGGGGGGGGCGTTGCTAGTGATCAGGGCTGGTGGAACAGGAGCTGCACAGAAAGATTTTCCGTAATTTCACCGTTTTCCCCCCCAGCTTGCCTTTCCAAAGTACGAATGAGTGCAAATAACGGCTGCGTTTGCCTTGTGAAAACACGCGCGCCTTGGTTTTCTCCCAATTTCACGTCACGAAACGCAGGATCCAAGAATTTTTTTTTAAATTTTTTTTTCTAAAAACCTTGGGCTGGTGTGTTTAGTTTTGGGGTCAGAAGTGCGGTGTCACGGTCTCTGCTCCCCTTGGGGGCGTTTTTGCCAGCTGTGGGTGCTCTCTCCGTCTCCCTGTTGGTTTTAGGTGGGGAGGTTGAAAGCAGAGCCTGAGCCCCAGCCCCGCTGTTCCGCAGACCCCGACGTTTCCGAGTCCGCGCCGGCACGGAGATGTCTCGGAGAGGTTCCCCGGGGCGCTGCTCGCAGCCCGGCCACGTGCCCCTGGGGGTTTTGGGATGGCTCATTGCCCCCCTGCTCTTCCGCAGAGCCAGCTCTACTTGAGCTACGCTTAGCCCTCTGCCTCCTAAACGCGCTCCCGAGGAAGCGGTTTGCTGTCGGAGGGTCAAATCCTGCAGCTGTGTTAACAAATCATTTAAAAACCAGAAAGCCAGGGAGGGGGATTCTCTGGCCCCCCTAACGTTGGACTTTTGAAGGCCTCCCTCCCTCCCGGCAGCGTTACGCTCGGCGCCGTGCCGCTCCGGGAATCAAGATGTGGTAACGCTTCGGGCAGATGCCATCTTCCCTCCCGTGCCCGCTTAGGCGATACCAGCCTCGCCGTGGTGATGAGAAGTTACTTTTATTTTTAAAAAAAAGCAAAAGAATTCCGAGTACCTCCTGCTGAGCGTACGTGGGGTGGGTTACCGAAGCCGGTGGGGTGCAAGTCGTGCCCCAACCTAATGAGAAGGGGGCGTTGAGACCGCCCAGCTCGAGGAGCTTCTGCCGATCCCGGCCTGGCCCTGCTCCTCGCAGAGCGGTCGGGGGGAAGGAAGGGGTTTTACCAAAACCACGGCAGGATCGAAGGGTTGGGTGGGCTCACGCTTCGGCCCGCCAACGCATTTTCCATCTCTATTTCCTGCGGCCAACTCCATTGGATGGGGTCTTACGAAGCGGGGGGCGAAGGAGGTGGGGAGGAGGGGAGGGGGGCAGGCGAGAGCCCCCCAGGATCGTCCCCGCCATCTGCTTCACTTCCGCAGCGCCAAGGGAAAGCGGGGTGCAGCGGGGAACCGGTGGAGACCAGCGGGCGACCAAGCGGGACGATGCTGCTTTATTTCTTTGGTCTTTTCTTTTCCTCCTTCCTACAGAAACTATCCGAAGGATAATTTTAATTGGTGGGAGACGATAAGCGAGCGAGCAGCGAAACTATTCTAAGACCTTTTACACGTTTCTTTCACAGTCTGACTGCCCCTACTCAGAAAAAGTCCCAAGTATTAAAATACCAATGGACATCATGGAGCAGGAACCTTTCCTAAGTGGTAGCAAACCTGCCGACAGTGAGTAGAACTCTTGCATGCCTGCTTGACTCTGACTTGCAGTACAAAAATATAGAGAGAAATATATTTAGAGTGATTTTTTTTAAAAAAAAAAAACAACTTTCCTATTACTTGAAGTACTTTTCTTGTTTTTTTTTTTTTTTTTTTCTCCTTTTTAACTTCCAGGCCTGTGATTTATGCCAGATTTGGGGTTTATGAGCTTTTTTTTTTTTTCTTTGCTCATTATAAAAATTATTGTTCCTTCTGGTGCCTCCAGCTTAAGCACTTTTATCCGGCTGCTAACAGGTCTCTGGCCGCTCACTCACTCTCTCCTCCTCTTTTCTCTGCCCTTTCCCCTTTTGCGTTGCCTCTGCTGATGCTTTGATTTATTTTTCCCCCCCCCCGAGCCCAGACTTGCAGCGTGTCTAAACCGCATCGCTGTCCGGTTGCCGTTTGTTTTCCTTAGGTGCCAAAAAATCAGCGCTGCAAAGAGCAGTTCAGGGGGTCGCTGGCGCGCGTCGCGCGTTACGCCGACGCGGGGGCGATGAGTTGAGCGGTAACGTGTTTCCCTTCTTAGGTGGTTGGCTTTTGTGCTCTTCTGGTCCTTTTTCTTTGACGTTCATACCCGTAATTGGCTAGGATGATCTTCGTTTTCAGTCGCTCTCCCTTTCCATAGTGTAAGGCAGGATATATGTGTTTATTTTTAGATATATATTTAAGGGAGGAATGGGGAATAACCACCGGCCTCAGCTTTTTTTTTTGCCTTTGCGCTGACTTTTCAAAAGGCTACGAGCGAGGGGTGCCATCGGGAGGTAACCGCGGTGTTTGGTGGCGGGGCGGGAGGGGAGAAGTGCCAAGGGTAGCGATGAATTAGTACGGCCATGGGGCTGGTCGTTTCTGGGAGTAGGACCTGAACCCACTGCTTAACTTAAACCAGCACTTGGGTTTAAAGCTGGTACCCAAGTCCCGTGCCTTTCGGTGGCATTTGGATACCTTGGGCAATCCTAAGCCTTGCTCTCCGGTTCTTAGACACGGAGCACTCAGGGATTGGCCTTGTAAAGCAAAGCCCAAGAGAAAGAGACGTTTCCCCGCCTAATTTAGACGTTCTCGGTGGTTTGCCGATAAGGAAAAGGCAAGGAGGGAAAAGCCCTGATGTACTAAAACCAGCTTGCATCCTCAACGTGGTTGCACAGGATTTTCCAATCAGGCACCCCGTCTTCATAGAATCATCGAATCGCTGAGGTTGGAAAAGCCCTTTAAGATCCCCAAGCCCAACCGTTCCCCTACCCCTGCCATCCCACCACTAACCCCTGACCCTAGAGTTTAGCCTAAAACGTTTTCAAAGATGTTTTCAACATCTTGAAGGCTGAAACAGCGAAGGACAAGTTAATTCTGCCCCAAGCCTGTCTGCTGGAATGGCCTTTGGGACCGCGCAGGGTAAATCCCCCGTGAGCCAAGCAGTAGGTGGTTGGCGTATTTGTACGTTTTTGTAATCCAGTAATCGACTTGTTGTTATTTAATGAGAAACAACGCCAAAAAAAGAAAAAAAACAGGCCCTTGGAGTAGAAGGAGGTAGCTGGAACGCCGCAACGCTGTGGTCTTGTCCTTGACTATAACGGTGTTCTGCGATTCGAAGTGTGTTAGCAGTAATACTTGGAATATCAGCTTTGCCCCAGCAGTAGGAGCAGGATTATGATGATGATGATGATGATGATGATGATGATGATGATGATGATGATGATTATCAGAGAGAGCACTTGCCCCCGCTGGGTCGGGAGAGGCAAGCCCCTTACAAACTCCTAGAAAGAGTCCAGAGGAGGGCAACGAGGATGATAAAGGGTCTGGAGCATCTCCCCTAGGAGGAAAGGCTGCGAGAGTTGGGCTTGTTCAGCCTGAAGAAGAGGAGACTGAGAGGGGATCTCATCAACACCTACAAATATCTCAAGGGCGGAAGTCAAGAGGACGGGAGGAGCCTGTTTACAGTGGTGTCCAGTGACAGGACAAGGGGCAACGGGTGCAAACTGAAACATAAGAGGTTTCAGTTGAATATGAGGAGGAACTTCTTTACTCTAAGGGTGACTGAGCACTGGAACAGGCTGCCCAGGGGGGCTGTGGAGTCTCCTTCTCTGGAGATATTCAAAGCCCGCCTGGACGAAGTCCTGTCTAGCATGCTCTAGGAGAGCCTGCTTGAGCAGGGGGGTTGGACTAGATGATCTTCCGAGGTCCCTTCCAACCCTTGCAATTCTGTGTGATTCTGTGTGAAAGGCAGCCAGCCACCGAATTTCTGGCAGGGAGCCTGGGTGCGCAGGGGGACTGAGGAGGTGTGGATGCCAGGTAAGTGCCCCAGCCTAAGGGTGGCGAAAGCCGCGGGGAACGGAGCCTTTTGCTCCGGTGGGCGGCGCAAGGGGGCTCATCCCGGAGGGGAGGGAGAAAAATGGAGCGGTTTTATTTGCGAGCCGTGAGATTTCGTCTGGCAGGCCAGGCAGGCAGCGGGAAAGAAAGCCTTGCTAAGTAGATAAGAGTGTCCTGGAGAAACTGAGGCTGGGCTTGAGGAGCCATCGGTGCTGCGGGCAGTGCCCAACAGGGCTTTCTTCCCTCCCCGACAGGAGAAAAATCACCAACATTCCTTGAACGCCATACGTCGTGCTGATACGATTCCTTTCCTTCAGTCGCACACCATGCCAAGGTAAGCACCCAAAAAACGCGCTTGGGAAGGGGTCCTCAAAGGCGGCGCCGCCGCCCCTCGGTATGCCGAACGTCCTTGAGGCACGGTTTCTGTCCCCCCGTAGGAAACTCTTAGAAAGCAATTTGGGGAAATGCCCTGCGCGGGGTTGCAGCATCCCAAGGCGATCACCGACACGGTCGTAGGGTGCGTGGGTGGGGAGGGGAGCCGGAGGGCTGTGCCGGCCGCGGTTAGACCCCAGCCGTGGTGCCCGTGGCTGGCCTGGGCTCTGCACCCAGCAGAAAGACACGGAGCGACTGGGAGGAGTCCAGAAAACACGTCTACAGCGGGGAAATGAAATGAGTTTGGGAGCGTTTCATCCGGTTCGAGCCTCGATTCATTTTCTCCAGTCTGTCGTATAATCATTCTGTGGTGCTCCACCTCTTCGTGTGGAGTCACAGGATGGTTTGGGTTGGAAAAGACCCTTCAGATCATCAAGTCCAAGCGTTACCCTGGCACTGCCAAAAAATAAGCCTTTAAAAATACATAAATGAATAAATAAAAGACACAGAGTGAGCGAAAAGCGCTGTTACGCTTCCCTTCGTCCACGTAAGAGGCCGCCGCAAAGAGGGAGCGCCGCGTTTTCCCATGTCTCTGGTGGAAAATGGAGAAAGTGATAACCTCAGGTTGCACCAGGGAGGAGTTTGGGAACGATTTCCCAGAGCTCAGCCCCTTGGGGCCACCTCCCAGCGGCAGGAGTCGGTGGGACGGGCGCCCTTGCCTCCTGGCAAGTGCCGCTTCCAGATGCGACGCTGGCCGTTGGGCGTCCCCGTGAAGTCCCAGCGTCTCCAGCTCTCCCAGTTTACGCCAGTTGCCGCTCTCTTTGCTTAGAAAGCACTGGCTTTCTCTTGCCAGTTGTTAGATTATTGATTTTTTTTTCAGGATTTGGTCACTGGGAAGCCGTGCTAGCAGACGTCCCGGGCACGGCCGACCGCGCCGGGCATGGCCCCCACCCTTACCTCGTCTTTTCTTTTTTTCTTCGCAGCCCTCCACGAACTCCAGTAAAAGTTGTGCCTCAAATTAGAATAGAACTCGAGCCTGAAGACAATGGTTATTGCTGGAGGAGCAAGGGAACAGAAACCACTTTGTAATCTCTGTCTGTCTGTTAAATCTTCTGTGGAATTTATTTTGTCACTAGCCAAATATTAAAACGCTCTCCGCTCCCCACCGGCGTAGGTAAACGAGACATCCCGCGCTGCCCCCCCCGCAGGTCTCCCCCAATCCCTCCTAATCCCATTTTTCCCCCGCTGACCAAGACTCGTTTTGCCTTCTCCACCGCCCGGAGCCGGGCGCAGCTCGCCGGCCAGCCGAGGGCGGGGGGATTGCGGCGGCGGCGGCGGCGTCCCCACGGGCGATGTCGGGGAGGCGGCGGCGCTTTGGCTGGGAATTGGCGCCCGGCAGAACGGAATCGCCCTGCGGGCTCCTGCCAGGGCTCGCTCGCGCTGCCCGACGCCGACGGAAGGGGAAGGAGGAGGCGAAGGTTCTTCACTCCCGGCGCAGACCATTGCCATCGCGTGTCCTTGGAAACGTCCCTTTCCTATGCAATTTTATTTTTTTTTTTTTTTAAAGAAACACTTTAATGGACTTAATCCGTCAGGTACATTGAAGAGTGTTATTTTCCTAGATTATTTTGTTTAAATTATGGGGGCCTAACCTATGACTTTTTTTTTTTTTTTTTGTCAATTTTTTTAACCTTTTTTTAATTACTGTAAAGAAAAAATGAATTTTTCCTGCAGCAGGAAACTTATAGTTATGAGTAGTTCTACCTCTTATTTCTAGATGCCAGGCTTTTCTGTAAAAAAATGTATTGTACCATAGATAATGTGATTTTTACAAAAGAAAAAAAAAAAAAAAGGAAAAAAAACAAAACCACGACACCACACGGCAATCTCCAGGACGTGGCATAGGGCTGGATCGGTTTGATTAACACCTTCGACTCTGAAGCATCTGTTTTACTTAGGGTTATCTTGGGTTTTTTTTTTTTTTTTTTATATGTAAGTAATCTAACTTTAATGTGAAGGAGACGGGATGTAACTTAAATCTCTTGCGATCTTGTGTCTTAAATGTACCGGTGGTAAGTGGAATACCGACCGGCGCCGATTGTATCCACGCTGTTGGTTTCCTACGCGGTATCCATCGAATTCTGTCTCACGAAACGTGGGTGCGCGCCTACGTGGATACGCGAGAAGACCTCAGGCACGATGACGGCGCGAGGGAGGAGGAGGAGGAGGGCTGAAGGTGGGACCTTCATCCCGACGCTCGCGTTCCCCAGGCTCGCAGACACCCGCGGCCTCTAGCATCCCGCATCTGTTGGCCGTCACCTGCAGAATTTCCCCGAAATCTGGGCTGCTCGCCCCGAGAGCCGTCCGTCCGTCCGTCCGTGCGCGGTGATGAGCGGTACCCAGCAGGCTGGGCCTAGGCACGGCCAGGCTTTGGGGTTGAACCCAAGCGAGCAGACGCCGCCTCGGGAGAGAGGAGTTTTGGTACCCCGCGTGCGTACGTACTCGTGTGGGGATGTAAACGTGCGTTTGAGAAGTTGGGCTTCACCAAGATGTTTCTTCAATGAAACGTGAGGACTTCCGTGTAACACGCTAAAAGCTTCATCAAAAAAAAAAAAAAGAAGAAGAAGAAGAAAAAGCGCCGCTGTAAGGGCTAATTCCCCCATGGAGAAGAACCCCACCGCGGAGGAGAGGCACGTTGCTGTCGCTTTGCCCTTGCGAAACCAAAGTCCATGTTGGTTAAGTGAACGGGATTTCACGCTGGTGCTGAGACCTTCCATGCCAAACTTGAGCTCATCTACTCGCTCGAAGTCGCCACGCCGGCAGCGGGAGGCGCAGGCCAGGGCTGTATCCTTGTTGGCTTTCCCAGGGGTGCTGTGGAAGCCGCTGGCCACCTTGCCTTCCCGGCGGCGCTCTGGTTGAAGGATGAGTTGATAGGGACCGTGATAGTTGGAGCGCGATCTGGGGCAAATGGTGATTGCTGCGGAAAGGTGACGGAGCTGCGGAGGCGCCCACGCGTGCACACACGTCCCTACGTTCCCCAACTCGGTTTTGGCTTCCACGAAATGCGTGTTGACTCTTAGATCGGCATCCTGGGAACCCAGCCCCAACACGCTTGGGGGTTGGACTCGATGACCTCTAGTGGTCCCTTCCAACCCAAACATTCTATGATTCTGTGAAGGCTGGGGAGAGGTGGGAAACGGCCAGAAAAGGTGGGAAACGGAGGGCAGCCAAGCTGGGAAGTGCAATGCCGGCCTCCCCCAACGTTTTCCATCCCTTGGGGAACGCAAGTCCCCGGCTCCCGACGGGGAAACGGATGCAAGCGTCGCCTACAACGTCAACGGGAGCTGCTTGTGCTTTGCCCAGCCCTTGGCTTTGTAGGAGCCCGGTGGCTGATGGAGGGAAGATGGAAGGGGGCAGAGGGAGGCCCACCCAGCCGCACCGCCTGCCGGCACCCGGCCGCCCGGCGCCGCAAAAACGAGGTCTTCCGCTTGGGAACCGTGGTAAACGTACTTGAAATGTATCGACTGCTGATCCGCATCTTTCTCTCTGTCTCTTTTTTTTTTTTTTTTATTTGTATGTTTTGTTTTAAGCCCAGGGAGCTGTTGCGCAGAGGGTGGCGTTGCCCAAGGGATGGGACGGAGGTTTCCGGAGCCGCCCGTGAGGAAGGCGCTGGAAATGTTTCCTTTCCCGGTGCCTGACCACAGCGCGGCCGTGGCGGCGGCGGCGGCTCCTCCTTCCTGGGTTTTTCCTTTAAAAATCCAAAGCAAAACCCAACACGGAGCGAGCAGCCCAGAGCTCCGCCAGCAGCAGGGGCTCCGGCCGCCGCCCGGGGGTTCCACGGCGCCTCGCGGGCCGGGGAAAATAAAGCTCATTTCAGGTGGAATTGGGTGATTTGTGGGAAAAGCCTGGGCGAGCCCTTGGGGTTGACCCAAAGGCCTCTGCCATCGCACGGGGCGTGAGGACCCCTCGGAGCAAAGCCAAGCCTGGTCCCACCTCGTGGCAGGACCCCGCGGCGGCCGGCCGTGTGTCCGTCCCCCCCCGGGGACCCCGTCTGCCTCTCAGCCCGCACTCGTTTGTCATCGTGGCCGATACATCTTGGTATCTCTATTTTTTTTATTTTTTTTTTTTTATTTTTTTTCAAATCAACACGCACTTTCAGATCCTTTTATTATTGTTTTTAATCCTCGTAAGTCTGTATTTGCTTTGGAGGTAAGAATAAAAACTTGGTATCGAATGAAGTGGATCAAGATAGTGGAACAAAAAGGAAAAAAAAAAAAGCAGAAAACATTTCAACCTATTAAAATGATTTTTTTTTTTCCAGTAATATAAAACATGAAATTCCTTATAACATTATAGTATTTTACAGTTTTATGAAGCTTTCTATTGTGACTTTTATGGAATCAAAAGATGAAGATGATGAGATATTTTAGCATTTATATTTTTCAAAATTAAATGTATACTGAAAATAAAGTAACTTTATGCATTTATTGGAGCGTGTGTGCTTGTCCTCGTTACAACCCGGCCTCGTTTGACCGGACCGAGCGCCCCCCGGGGCGGGTGTCGTAGTCACGGGTCCCAAGGGAAGGTGCTCGGCCGCTCTCTGGAGGGAGGGGAAGAAGTTTTTCCCAAAGTCCAACCTCCCCCTGCCCTGGCACAACTTGAGGCCGTTGCCCCTCGTCCCATCGCCCCTTCCCTGGGAGCAGAGCCCGACCCCCCCCGGCTCCCCCCTCCTCTCAGGCAGTTGTAGGGAGCGATGAGGGCTCCCCTCAGCCTCCTCTGCTCCAGGCTGAACCCCCCCAGCTCCCCCAGCCGCTCCCCAGCAGCCTGGGGCTCCAGACCCCTCCCCAGCTCCGCTGCCCTTCTCTGGACACACTCCAGCCCCTCCAGGTCCTTTGGGGAGGGAGGGGCCCAACCCTGACCCCAGCATTCGAGGGGCGGCCCCCCCAGTGCCCAGCACAGGGGCACGGTCCCTGCCCTGCTCCTGCTGGCCACACCACCCCTGATCCAAGCCAGGATGCCGCTGGCCCTCTTGGCCACCTGGGCACCCTGCTGGCTCCTCTCCAGCCCCCTCTCCACCAACCCCCCCAGGGCATTTTCCGCCGGGCAGCTTTCCAGCCCCTCTGCCCCACGCCTGGAGCGTTGCCTGGGGTTGTGGTGACCACAGAATCCCAGAATCCCAGCCCGGCAGGGGCTGGCAGGGCCCTCGGGAGCTCCCCCAGTGCCACCCCCCTGCCCAAGCAGGCTCACCCAGAGCAGGGGGCACAGGACAGCGGCCAGGCGGGGGTTGAAGATCTCCAGAGAAGGAGACTCCACAGCCCCCCTGGGCAGCCTGGGCCAGGGCTCGGGCACCCTCACACTCAACAAGTTCTTCCTCCCGGTCAACTGGAACCTCTTCTGCTCCAGTTTGTGCCCATTGCCCCTTGTTCTGGCGCTGGGCACCACTGGGAAGAGTCTGGCTCCGTCCTAGTGACCCCCACCCTTGAGATATTTGGAGGTGGTGATGAGGTCCCCTCTCAGCCTTCTCTTCTCCAGGCTGAACAAACCCAGCTCCCTCAGCCTTTCCTCCTAGGGGAGATGCTCCAGTCCCCCCATCATCCTCGTTGCTCTCCTCTGGACTCTCTCCAGGAGTTCCTCATCTTTCTTGAACTGGGGAGCCCAGAACTGGACCCAGTGCTCCAGGTGGGGTCTCAGCAGGGCAGAGCAGAGGGGGAGGAGAACCTCCCTCGCCCTGCTGGCCACGCTCCTCTTGATGCCCCCCAGGATAAAGATGTTAAACAGAACTGGCCCCAACGCTGAGCCCTGGGGGACACCGCTTGTGACCGGCCACCAACTGGATTTCACTCCTTTGGCCAGAACTCTCTGGGCTTGGCCATCCAGACAGTTTTTTTACCCAGCAAAGAGTACGCCTGTCCAAGCCATGAACCACCAGCTTCTCTAGGAGAATGCTGTGGGAGACAGGGCCTTGCTGAACTCCAGGTAGAGAACATCCACAGCCTGTCCCTCATCCACCAAGGGTCACCTGGTCATGGAAGGAGATCAGGTTGGTCAGGCAGGACCTGCCTTTCATGGACCCACGCTGGCTGGGCCTGATCCCCTGGTTGTTCCCCCTCCCATCAAGCCATCACTCCCATCAAGCCAGCTTTGGGACTTCTCTAGAAGAGCATATTGTGCGGGTGGAGTCACCTTATGGAAATGGCCTCAGGCAAGGACGCGCTGCCCTCCTCCCGTGCGGGCAGGGGTTGTGCTCACGGCTTCTCGGGATCTGCCCACAGGGTTGATCTCCATCCTTATCACAGGCCTGGGTCCAGCAGGGCCACCAGCACCCCCAGTTTCACATGGTCCAGGGGCAACTGGGGCGGGGGGGATGCTCACCGGCTGCCGTACAGCTTAGTGACAGCTCGAGCTGGCCAACGCTACCAAAACAAAGAGCAGGGCTGGAAGATGATGAAAACCACTAGGGGAACCCTCAGCTAATTTTTCAGCTGGCTGTGATGGGAAAGGGGCAAGCCCCCCCCCAGCGCCCGTGTTGGGGAGCAGGGCTGTGCCTGCCAGAGGGGCGGGCTGGGGCGCTCCTCCCACAGGTCTCCCCTTCAACAAGCACCCACCGCCGCGTTTTTGGATCGGAAGCATTTAGAACCCAGGCGATGCTGCTCACGTGAAGTGGCTGGAGCCATCGTGGTGGCACACAACCGCCACGGACGGCCTGGGCGTTGCTAACGCATGCACGTGTCATCTCTACGGGAGCTGTGTCTGAGAAAGTAGATGGTGGTTCTTGTGGACACAGTACCACCGAGTAGCACCATGAGATGGCAAACTTGCTGAAGATGATACCACTGGGCATCCTGCTTTGGGGAGAGATTCGGGAAAACCAGGTGCAGATTTTTGAAACATCTCAAAGAGACAGTCTCGCTGAGGAACCCGTACCAGAGCATATAAGGAAGAAATTCTTTACAGTGAGGGTGGTGAAACCCTGGCAGGGGTTGCCCAGAGAGGGGGTGGAGGCCCCATCCCTGGGAACATCCCAGACCAGGTTGGACGGGGCTGTGAGCAACCTGATGTGGTTCAAGGTGTCCCGGCTCCTGCAGGGGGGTTGGGCTGGGTGGGCTCTGGGGGTCCCTTCCCACCCAAAACATTCCATGATTCTATGATTTGTCCCTTGCCACTGGAACTTGGAAGTTGTGCAGCAGATGCTGCTCCTCGCATCGTTTGTGCGGCACCGTTCTCCTCCTGGGGCCGCTTTGTTGCTTCGACAAAACGCTCGCCCACAGCAGGAGGCTCCCCGGGGCGAGGGGGGATGTTCCCAAGATGGTTTGGGTGGACATCTTACAGGGGTGCCCCGGCCATCCAGCTCCGGGCTTGTGCATGGTAAGGGCTTGCAATGGTAGGTGATGTGGGGTTCTCGTCCTCCCGTAGCTTTTTGGGCTTTACCCATCAGGTAACAGATAGATATTCCAAAAAAAACCCTGCTAAAATACTGTTCTGGCTCCTTGTAGAAGCATTTCCAAAGACTGGGGAGCTCCAGGCAGCGGGGGACTCGTGCTGCAGCTGGGCAGCACGGCTGGCCCTTTGCTGGGGGAGACGCCGGGGGGGTTGGTGGCCCCGGGACACCGAGGGTTAGCTCCCCAGCTGGGATGAACTGGGGCTTGATCTGCCCTTCCCGGTGCTCCTGGCCGTTCTGTGTTGGGCAGGGGGGGCCCAAACCAGAGGAGGTGTTGGCCGAGGACCTGCGCGGCTCGCGCACGCCAGCCCCCGGCGTTGGGCGCTCCGTCGTGGTGCCACCTCGCCCCGTCGCGTGGTGGGCAGGGGGACCCCGGGCCTGGGGTGATGCCCCTCGCCGGGGCCAGCAGCCCTGGGGACGGCCCCCGGGTGGTGGCCAGGGGGCCCCGGAGCAGCACAGCATCGCCCAGCCCCACCGACAGGTAAGGGTGAGCCCAGCGCGGCCCCGGCTCCTCCAAGAAACCTCTGGGGTTTGGGCTGAAACTCGCCACGACCAAACTTTTGTGCTCGGTGGTCCTTGGCTGGGAATAACGCTCAAAGCGTGGGGCTGGGGGGCAGCAACCAGCACCTCCCCACCCGCTCCAGCCACGTTCGGAGCGGCCGTCCCAGGGGCAGAGGTGGCACCGCCTCCGCCGGGCCCCGGTCCCTCCCTGCCCCAGGAGGAGATGGGGCCGTTAAAATATTTAGGTGGGTACTCGGAGCTACCCTTTCGTAAGGAATACAGGGCACGTCTTGCCCATGCGGCGCTGGGCCAAGCTGCAGGTCCCCAAAGCCCCTGGGGCGCCGCTCTCCCGGCCCCGCTTTGGCAGGCTTGGCTTAGGCAGCACCAGGCTCTGCGTGCTTAAGCCAGGACCAAACCCCACCTATTGTCCAGCACCTCTCCCGTTTCGTCGGCGCGGACGGTGTTTTGTGGGCATTTTGGGACTCTGCTGCGTTTTGGGCAGCAACTTGGGGGATGGGGGTTATCCCCTGGGGAAATAAATTGGTTATTCCATGCAGCTGCTGGAAGCCCTGGGGGGGAGCTGGGCGGGGGGGCTCCACCCACGGGCTGGTCCCCTCCCTCATAAATTGCTGGTTATGGGCTGAGCCTCCTTTTTGGGGGCATTTGGGGTGTTGAGCCCCGTGGGGAATCCTTGCTGCTGCTTTCAGGGATGGGCTGCCTGCGGTACGGAGCAGAAATGAGATGGGGAGGAGGTAGGAGCCCGTCGGCTGGCTGGGGGGGGGTTGTGTAGTTGATGGGGGGGTGCTGCTGCCCCAAAGGGAAAACTTTGGCTGGAATGGCTGGGGGAAGAGTCACTGGGAAAGCAAACAGCCCTGGGGGCCTTGGGGGCAGGTAGAACTAATGCTTTAGAACCTTTTTATAATGCTTTTGTGGCTTTAGTAATTTATTTAAAAAAAAAAGGGGGGGGGGGGGCAGAAGTTGGTCAGCTCATTTCCTTCTGTACTGGCTTAATTTTCAGGAAGAAATCATTTACCCCTGTGTTAGGTGCCTGGCAGGGAGGCAGAAAACCCCCTGCGTCCCCCCCAAGGCCTGGGTGACCCCCCAGGTTGCCTGGGGTAAGGGTGGAGGGGTTTTTTTCCCAATTTTTAGGAAAACCCACCCTGCTATTGGTCACTTAAATTGGGTGCTTTCCTCCCTGCAGGAGCCTGGGCACGGCCGGAGGGGCTGCGAGCGCTGGCGAGGTAAGGGTTTGGGGCTGGGGGCTGGTTTCCTCGGTGCTGATGGTTTTTGGTGCCTCGAGCAGTTCAGGTCAGGCTTCCCCCCCCAATTCCAGCCCCACTTCCCAGCCTGGAAGCTGCTTGGGATGTTATTCCCACCCCACCGCTGCGCCTGCCACGCGTTGCTGCTTAATTACTGCTGTACCGCGCAATTAGTGCGGCTACGGGCTCGCGAGGCTGGGACGGGCACCTGCCTGGCAGAGGGGTTGGGGTTTTTAGGGTTTTTTTGAGTCTGTCCTTTTTTTGACTCTGCCTCGGGCTTGGCAAGGCGCTGGAGGTGCCCTGAGGTTTGGGTGATGAGTGGGCAGGCGGGCCAGGCAGGGGTGCTCTGAGCAACAGGGATGGTTTGGGTTTTTTTTTTAAAAAAAAAAACTTAATTTTCTGCTTCTTGCAAATCTTTGGATATGGGTTGGAGAGTTGGCGAGGTGCGAAACGCAGGAGGGCAATTCTGCCTCGTGCTCGCTGTGGTGCTGAGGGCAGGAGGGAGGAGACCCAGTAAACAAAATGAATAGAAAATGAAGAGAAAAAAACCCAAAATCCCCAGAGCAGGGAAGGAAAGCGCTCTCTGCCCGGGCTGGCGTGGGGCTGGGGGGGAATCCCGCGGGGGTGCGGTGCTGGCCAGCCTGGCCCCACTCGCAAGTCAGCTGGGTGTAATAAATAAAATCGGTGTAGTTTGGGTTGTTTTTTTAATTGTAAACAGCTGTTGATTGTTTTGGGGGTTGGTTTCCCCCCACCACCACGTAAGCAGTGACAGCTTTGCCGTCACGGGGTGCCCTCGCGTGGTGCCCCCCCGGGAGCCCTGGCCGGGTGCCTCGGATTTCCCCAGGTGGGATGGGAGGGAGGGAGGGGGCTGCTGGCACCCGGCGGGGGGGACGGGCACGTGGGGAAGGTCCCGAGAGTTCTTCCAGAGAAGTGGCCCGTGGTTAAAATGAAATATTTCATAGTGGGTGCGCTCTCCTGGGTGGCTCAGCACGAGGGCTTGCCTGAGGAGTCGGCAGGGAGGAGGATGGGGCAGAAGGGGGCTTTCCATGGGGAATTAAAGCGGGTGGGAGCCCAAACACCAGCACAAATAAACACGCTCGGTGAACGACCGCGGGGGGCAGAGCGTGCGCGTTGCTGCCCCGAGCCTCCTGCCGAGGTCGGCAGAGGTTTCTCCCGTGCTTTTAGGGTCCAAATGTGGCAAGGGTGGGTGGGTTTCGGCTGGGGAGCCAGCGGCCAAAAGCCCCCCCCGGCCACCCCGCCGGCATGCAGGCAGAGATGGGGTTGGACGAGATGACCTCTAGGGGTCCCTTCCAACCTAAAACATTCTGTGATTCTGTGATTCTGTGATTCTGTGATTCTGTGATTCTGT
>JADKXX010024534.1:0-47191 GCA_017310255.1 Butorides virescens | reverse complement strand
TGGGTTCTGGAAGAGAGAAGCAGCTCTTGGGTTCTGGAAGAGAGAAACAAACCCCATTCTTCAGAGCAGCTGCTGGCTCCTGAAGCTGAGAACCAGAAGCAGCTGAGGGCAAAGCCAGGCCAGGAGGACAGATGGAGCCAATTCGGGTGCCCCCAGCTCCCAGGGCCTCTCCTCCTGCCACCTGTTACTCACCATGAGTGGGGCACTAACGAGCCTCTCTGCTCCCCCTCTTTCAGGAACCCCTGGAAATCCTGGCAGTCTGTCCCTCACCCATCCCATCTGGGGGTCTGGGTGCCAAAACCGTGCCCTGGTGTGCAGGGAACGCCTGGCCTGTGCCGCCCAAAGCATCCTGGCCTGTGCGGGGCTGGAAGCGGGTGCAGCCTGGAACAATAAAGACAAAAGGTCTCCTTCTTGGCAAACCCAGCCGTACGTGCGTTACACGGGGCCCACAAAACCCACACCAAAAAAGCAAGGCCCCAGCCCCCTCCCAGTGCCGCGGGGGCGTTCACAGGGGACGGATACCCTCCGACACCAGGGGTCCCCCCCCTGCGCACCAGGCCTGCCCCGGGACAGAGCCGCCCACCCACTCCCATCCGGAGGCCCCAGCACCCCCGGCCCCCACCGCCCCACGGCCCAGCCGGGCCCCGGCAACCCCACACCCCAAGCCAGGGGGCCCAACGTCCCCAGCCCCACGGCCCGGCCGCACCCCGGCACCCCCCATACCCCACCGACCCGGGCCCCCCCTCAGACCCCGCCTGGGCCCGGACACCCCCGCCCCACGCCGCGTCCAAACCCAACCGCCGCCGCCGGCCCCAGCCCCACTCACCGCCGCCGGGCCGGGGCTCTCCAGGGGCACGGCGGGGACCCCGGCTCGCCCGCAGAGGGGCCCCGAGGGCCCGGGCCCGGCAGGGACCCCGGCAGGGACCCCGGCAGGGACCCCGGCAGGGACCCCCCGGCCCCGCGCCCGCCGCCCCGGCCTGGCCCGCGCCCTGCTCCCGCGGCGGCGGCGCCCCCTGGCGGCGGGGAGCGGTACTGCCCCCCCCCGCTTCTTGAAGCCTCGGGGGTCGGCGCGCACCTGCGGGGCGGGGGCGGCCCCATCCGCGCCGGCCAATCAGCGGTGCCGGCGCCGCCGGGGAGCAGCCAATGGCGGGGCGGGGCGGGAGCGGCCCCCTCCGCTGGCGCCGCCTGGCGGACGAAAAGCGCCGGGGCAAGCGGCAGCCGCCGCGCCCGCGGGATGGGCCGGGCTGGGACGGGGCTGGGCCCGGGATGGGCCCCGGCTGGGCCGGGGCTGGGCCATGACGGGGCGGTCAGCTGCACTGCGCTGCCTGCATCTATAACAGGGGCAATGGGGGAGCCGGCAAGAATTTGCAGAGAAAACAAGTGCAGGATTTCCATGAGGAAATCTTTGCAGCGCTGCCCGGAGGAGCTGGCAGCCCAGTTGCTGTTGGCCTTGATGAAAGCCGAGTCACCCTTGGCCTCCGGCTATGGCCTAGTAGCCGACAGAAATACAGAGAGGTCAGTTTGGCACTAGGGGAGCACAAGGTACCTAGTCCTGGGAGATGGATGTGTGCATCCTGCAAATCAGTGCAAGCCGATAAAATAAACAGCTACAGGTGGGTGTCAGCCTGCCCCAAGCATGGGAATGACCCCAAAAGCCAGGCTGCAGTTGTAGCAAGCTTCCCCTTCGCACGTGGCCGTTCCCTCCCCAGCCACCGTCAGTCGGTCGAACGCCTTTCCCAGCGAGAAATGACGGCCAGAATGAACGCGTGCCGCAAGGCCGTTCCGGCCGGATCGCAGCCTCAGCCGCCCTCCCTCGTCCGGGCAGACTGAAGCCCAGCTGGTTTTTTAAGATGCTCTGTTTAGAAATGTGCTGAGAAGCATCCTGGGCTTAGCCACACCACTGCTGTAGCCTCCCCATAGCCGAAATGCAGTTTGCAAGGCCGTCTGGCGTAATGTCACGTTTGGGTAACGAGGTCAAAATGCTGAAGGTCTCAAGCAGCTCAGATCAAACCCCTCCGCTGTTCTTACACCCTAAACGTGCATCTGCCTGCGCTGCTGAGCCCCCCGAGCTTCTGAACTCGGTTTCTAGAAGTAATACTTCCCCCATTTCTTTCCCCACCCAAAAAAGTCCAGGCTTCCCAGACACCAACGAAGTTGTCTCAGTCCCATTTTCCTCCCAGCCCCGAGCAGCCCATCTGACTCAAAATAAATCCCCAGTCGCAGCTATTGTCACTGGCTACAGAAAATTACTGTGGCCAAAAACAGTTTCACTTTACATTCTTATCTAATAAAAGGAGGAGAGAAAGGGCAGTTAGGTTACACCGGGAGGAAGCAGAGCGTGAAGCATAAAAGCTGGCCGGATTAGCTTTCGAAATGCCATTCGAGAAACCTTCCCCCGTGTTGGCTCTTTTCGTGCCTGCACAGCCCAGAGCCCATTTGCTCGCCCCCGGCGAATATCACCGTGCCAGGACGGCTGCCCAGGAATCTCACTGCCTTCCCCGAGCGTTCGGAATTCGCAAGGGAGCATTTTTTCAAGCTGAAAAAACCCTCCGTATTAAAAATATTTGGGGGTGCTTTTTGCTTATGTTTTTCCTATGAAATAGCTTTCCAGTTTCCTACCTAAGTTTGTTCGTTGCCGGCCGACACGCACTAGGTACCACCTCAATGCTTGCTTGCAGCTCAACATCCTGGGTTTGCTTCCCGGTATTTACTTCTGAGATTCAAGAACAGCGAAAAAATGAGCTCCTGCCCCAGCCTGTGCTGCAGGGGCTACGCAACGGGCAGCTCCTGGCAGTTCCTCTCCTACAAAGGGACTCTGCCAGCCCTCCAGCAGCACCTCTGTGAATTCGTTTTAAATTGACCTTTCCTGAACGTGTGGGGTTTGACTAATCCTGACTTTCAAGGTGAAGGCTTTCTAATGCTCCGGGGAGCTTTCCAAACCACTGCCTTCTTCAGAAATGCTTCTGCTGCCCTAAGACCCCCCCGAGTTACCAAAAAGCTCTGACTTCCCTGGGGTGGACAGAGCCCAGGTTCCTCCTTCCCTCATGTTTCTCACTAATGAGCTCCCGGGCTTAACGGCCAGAAATCCGTGCTGCGACATAAGTCGCGGCCTGACGCTCAGTACGAAGTTTGATACGGGTTTTAGTACCTCACCTGCCGAGGCCGTCCCGCCCTCGCAGCCAGCCCTCCGGCGGAGCGTAACGGTGGCACGCACGCCCGTGACACCGCGCAGGAGAGGAGAGGTGGCCCCCTCTGCTCGGTGCGGGGGCAGACGGAAAGCGGGCGAGCTGCCACTCACACGCACTCATTACGTGAAGATAAAACCAAAAGCACTCACCCCGAGCCGCGTGTATTTTGGGAACGATGGCTCCGGTGCACAGAGGAGAGGGGTTCGTCACCCTCCGAGGTGATCACAAGCGTCTACGATGACGTCCCACGCAATAGCAGTGCCACAGTCTGCTTCAGGACCTACAAGAACAAAACCAAGTCTGTAACTGTGAGCCCAAGCATGGTTCATCTCCTGCCCGGCGGCTTCCCCCTTAACAGCTAAAAGACTTTCAAACTAGGAGAACAAATTAGAGCACAAGATAGCCCTGAGCCATTCTGAGGACAGGAAAGCAAATATTCACAGCGTCCCATCTGTGAGGGGCTCAGCCGGGACCCAAACCTGAACCCCGCTCTGCCAAGGCAGCGGCACATCGTGGCGTACGCATGCACACACACAAAACAAGCACTTTGCCTGAGCGATGACATTTCATTTTTTTTTCCTGGCAGAAAGGGCTTCTTTCAAATGAGATGTTTCAAATTTCGGGTGATTTTTTCCCTTTTTCGGGCCAGGCGGGGCTGTTGGGAGCCCCACGACACCCGCTGAGGCACACCCCAAAGCACACAGACCTGATCCTTGTGCCAGACCGACGCTCCCGTCCCCGCACAGGACCCACGCAGACCCCCTCGCTGCAGCCGGCCGTGCTGCCGGCCGCCCATGGCGACGGCCCCGGGCTTGCACTTGGCGTGCCTGGGGTAGGTCTGGGATCTGGAAAAGCTGAGGAGGTTTCTCCCTCGTCTGTCTGTCCCCACGCTTATGATTTTGAATGGGTCTTTCTAATTCCAACCCTCGTTGATTGATTTGAAGGACAGTAGGCAAATCAAGCAGCAAGCGTTCGGGTTGTGGGCTGTACCCATCAAGCAGTTTCCCTGCTATCACGAGGGAAAAAAGGACGGAACTCCCGGCACAGTCAGACCTAACGACACGGATCAGAGACCCCCGGGGGGGGGGAACGCTGTTACAGTCCCCCCGCTCGCCCTCCCTCTGTGTCACCATGCAGGAGGCTCGGGGACGCGTCCCAAAGGGCGATGACATTTCTGCCTCGCCCCGCGCTCCGAAGGGTGCTGAGGGCCGTGCTGGGCAGCCGGCGCTGGAGATGTCCCTGGGGATGCCGGAGCTGCCGGGCTTCAGCCACTGCCAGAAGCCCCACCAGGCCCCCATCACCCCGACGGCCTCACCTGGAGCCCCCACCGCCCACTCGCCCCTCCCCATTGGCCCCCACTCGGCATTTAAGCTCGTGCCAGGGGGCTCATTCCTCACTTTAGGGGTAGCTGTGTTGTAAGGTCTTTGTTTTTCTTCTAGTTTTGCTGGTTTATTGCTGCCTTTTTTGGTTTTTAGGAGGGCAGTGATGTTGGAGTGCCTGTGGCTCCTCCTGAGGTACAGTGGGGCTGAACCTGTGGAGGGGGGCTCTGGGTTCCTATGGTTTTTAGGTTTCAGTTTGTTTGTTTTTTAGTGTTATTGTAGTCTGTCTGTGTTATCTGAGCTAGTGGCACTATGTGACTCAATATTTGATTTCCTTTTTGTTATTTCTGGCTGATAAGATCAAGCTGGAAGCATGTATTTTGTAAAGCCTACCCTGTAAGGTAGGTTGGCTTCACATGCGAGTATCTTTTCAGTTTTAAGTTTTCACTTTTGCAGCCTGGAGGGCCATTTACAACCCAGGTGTGACCTCTACTGTCTTAGAAAAAACTTTACTGCAATCAAATATTTATTGTGATTTTTAAGAACTGATGTCCTGTTCTTACCATTGGAGACTGTGGGTTACAGGGAAATTGTGGGGGGAAGGAAAAAGAAAGATTCCTTGTATTAAAGACTTGTAAGACTTTGGTTTCTTGTCTTTTTACTGTAATGTGCTAGCACTTTAATTTATACATAAAAATCCCAACTTATTACAAACACAGCAGTGCTGTTGGCTTCTAGAAGGGCAGAAGACACCAGGCATGCCCTGGTTACATGGCCCTGACAAATGCTTGGTGTGGCTTTAGTGTTACAGCAGATCTCCTTATTCTCCTGCTTTCTGGCAAGGTTTCTGTTCCCTGTCAAAGCCAAGTTCAGCTAAAAGGGCTGTTGGGGTAACCTGTTCCCACAGAGCATGGGGAGCCTCTGGAAAGCAGGGATACTTCTTCCAGTTCAAGTCAGAGCTGCTCTTTTTTTCCTCTGGATGTGGAGATGTGAGTTGGGCCCAGAGTTCTCACTGGCCATCCTGAGATTCCTTTCCTCCACCCTTCAGTCCTAGGAGGAGGGAGAAAGCTCCCGGTGATGCTGGTGGGATGGATATGACAAAGTTGGGCTCTGTGGTCTGGGTGGGAGTTGGATTTTGGGGAGGTAAGGTAAGGGAAAAACTAAGCTCAGATCTGAGGGCAAACTAATTTAACCTGGGCCTTACAGGTTCTTCTTGCCTTGGCTTCTGCTGCTGATTTAAAAGCCTTCTCTCTGGAGAGGCTTGATGTAAAGGCTGTAGCTCAGGCTGCAGGAGAAGAGCCTGGGAGTTGCATGCTGTGCTGGGGAGCTGGGTGCATGGGGGGGTGGCTCTGGACCACCGCAGTGGCTGGGGGTGCGTGTGTCAGTCGGAGGGCTGGCATCTGTGGAGGTAACCGTTAGTCCCTGACCCTGGTAACGGGCTGCCTGAGGCAAAGGGATGCTCACAGAGAGCAGAAGGGGGAGGCTCTATGAATAAAGATATGCAAGAAACCCAGCCCTGATGTGCAAGCCAGGCGTCCCCCCTCCACCCCAGGACAGCGGTGGCTGCGGGTGACAGCCCTCCAGCCCCAGGGCTTGGCAGGGCAGGCTTGGGCTGTTCTCTCCAGTCCCTCCTCTCCCTCCTCCCCGCATCAGGCAGGAGCTGCAGGGTCTCTTCCCTCTCCGCTGTGCCTGGGGCTGCAGCCTTCCTCCTGGCTGCGCTGAACCAGCGGCTGCTGCCAAGCTCTGGCACGGGTAAGCGGGGGTGTCCTGGGTGAGTGGGGTGGGGGGCTGCGTTTAACTTGGGTTGGGCTGTTCCTCCCTTGCTGCTGGAGCTGGGGTAAAAACATGGGTGCTTTCTTAGCAACAGGTTTTGGTGGAGGGGGAGGTGGGATGCTGATCCTGCTGCTCTGAGGGGTGGGGGGGGTCCCAGTTTATTTGGGGACATAACACTGCCTGCATGAGGCTCCAGGTGGTGCTTTTGGTAAGCAAGCCCCCCCCCCCCGCCCGCCTGCTGCTGAAGTTGGTCCCGGGGAGTGCAAGGCTGCAATACTGATGGGTTTGTGCCCTGGGGGGGGATAGGGGGTGGCAGTAAATGCCTCTGACCCAAATGGCTTTGTGGCTCAGAAGCTGGGGGACACCCATGGCAGAACTCCCTGCCCTCCCCCCCCCCAGGGACCCCTGTGTGTGATGAGGAAAGCATCTGTGTTGCTGCTGCTGCCGGGAGTGCCAGGCGAAACGGGCTGGCTGCTCCATCCCCGTGCGCAGCGCCAGGCTGCTATCAAGACGTGGCTGCGGGGAGCGCTGCTGTGGGAGAGCAGCGAGCGGAGCCCTCCGCCTAACTTGCATTGCTTGCTCCTGATGGGCTCCACAAAGGGCTGTCAGGGCAAAGGGGCTGAGATCAGGTTGTGAGGGTCCGTTCCCAAAGGCTGCTGGTGAGCACAGTCGCCCTGCTGAGTCTGGGCAAGCTACAAGCCCGGAGTCAGGGTGATGGTCATTTTGCTGCGAAGGAAGGGGCAGGAAGCCTCATGCAGGGTTTTACAGCAAGATTTGCGTTGGCTCCACCTCAAACAGCCCATGCTGTATTTCTCTGGTGCTAGCAGTGTACCTGTGTTCAGATGGACCACCAAATGTGCACAGGCATGGAGAGAAAACAACCTGAATTTACTTCTTATTTTGAAGGGAATCCACATGAAAAGTCTCACTAGATTCCCTTGGGTTACTTGGACATTAACTCCTTTTAGTGCAGTGAAATATTCCTCATTTCCATCAGAGTGGCTCTCTAAGGGCTGGGTTGGTCTTTTTTTCCTCTGGGACTAAGAAGTTTTACATGCTCTTCCCTTGATTTTTTTATCAACAGCAACTACTTCCAGTAGGAGCTAAGTGTCTGGAACCTCAAGTCCATGTTGTTATTTATCTCTATATACAGAAGAGTAGTTCTTAAAATCTGAACCATACTCGGGAGCTGCCAAGTATAAAATGCAGTTTCACATGATTTTGCTGGATAAAGGGTAATGAAGTGACTGTATCTCTCTGCAAGGGAGAACCATTTCTTGAGGCTTGCCGCTAGCTACCTGTAGGATGGCATCTCACACCAGAGGAATGGACCTGTGCTGCTGCTTCTCTCAAAAGGAAGATCTCTGCAAGGAAAACTTACTTCCAGTCCTTGCTGCTCAGAGGCAGAGCCACAAGCTGATTTTTCCCCCTACAGCTATTGCATGTCCCAAATCCTGGTTTAGTTTATTTTTGTACATCCAAAATCCCGTGTGGTTTTGACATTTATCTCCTTTTTAATGAGCATCTCAGTGAAACCTACTTGCTTCCACAGAAACCGAAGTCTTGAAGGTTGAAAGCTGAATTTATGCACTGTGTGATTTCATAAGGCATCCAACTGTGTAGACCTTGGACAGAAGTGTGCATCCTGCAAATCTTCCTATGATGGGCTTCTGTCACCTGCATCTGTTTCCTTTGCAGCTGGACTAAGACTTTTGCTGAATCCCCTGGGGCTGATGGTATGGTGATGTACAGCACTGCCAAAGGCTGAGGTGTTCACAGGCTTGTTCAGAGGGCTGTGGGCAGACGAGCGGGTAGCAACCTGCCTGGGGTGGTGTGCCTATTGCTGCTGTAGGAGCTTGCGGAGTTCCATAAAGGAGGAATAAGATGACAGGGAGAAGACTGGTACCAAAGCTGCAAGTGAATTGAGGCAGCTCAACCACTTCCACAGGGCTGCTCCAGTCATCTTGTGACCTGACCTCACCAGGCTATATCAACAGGCAGTGTCTATGTGAATCACAGTGCATGAGAAAACTGACCCTGAACTTGCCGTTCCTCATTAGATGAGGGTGTTTGTATGGCGCAGCCATTGCCACTGAAGAAACAGAATGGGACTGTCTGCACTGGCTGTCGCTGCTCATGGGATGGAGGTACCTCAAGGGTTCATTAGTGTGGGATGAGTCTAACAGGGTCATGGCCAAGAGGACATCTGTGCCGTGAGCCACTGACCTGCTGAACGCCCTGAACTCCTGCAAACTGGAGGCAGGACTTCACATGTACTGGGTGAGAATTGCATTATTTATAGGCAATTTATAGTTGGGTAGTAGCTGATGTCTGTATTTGATGCATCAATGCCCTTAAACCAGCAGAGATTACTATTTAGTTGTATCATGATAGATGACTTCATAGACTAAAATTTCCCCCATGGCATTAAAATCTAAGGATAAGGTTTCCTGGAAACTTTGGCCTGACCTCTCCTTGTAGCAGGATGATGTATCTTGACCCTCTTGACTGGTTCTAGCTTTGCGAGATAGCTTTCATTTACCATCGGGAGGACTGCACTGACAGAGAAGCAATTGTCTCTCTTGAAGGAAATCATTATCTCAGCCTTTAAAAGGCAAGAGTCACAGCACTGCTTGTTTTCAACTGTCACTAAAACTGAAGCCTAAAATCCTGAGGCTGAAGGTTTCATTTAAATGGTACCAGTCGTCAGGTCATTACGGTTAGAGGGTGCTTGTTTTGCTGTTGCCTTCCATGGGATAATCCTAGGTTGTAGGAACAACTTGCTGGTAGCAGTGTTAATACGTGGCTGGTACAGGTTATGTTACTGAAGGTACGTAATGAAACAAATGGATGAAGACAGCTTAAGGGCCCATCAAATGTACTACACATCTTGACATGAGCCGCTTGGAATACAGAAGCGAATGCTATTGGGAACAATTGTGGCACACGTGAGTTACAGCCATGGCTTGTTGAACAGAACTGGCTTTAGGGTAGTGGAGAGAGCTTGGTTCATCATCTCAAATCCATCATGGTGATGGATGGGCACCTCAGAATGGAGGTGCAAAACAGAATTAACCTTTTTGGAGCTGAAATACATACCCATGGTTAACTTGCTACAGGTACATGCAATGCTAGTTTGCAGTAGCTATCTTTACTGAGGTCTCAGGGGTGGTGACCCGGTGAAATAATGCTTCATGCTGAACAGTGACCAACGGGGTCATCAGGCAAGAGGAGATGACAAAGCAGGACAGCTTACCATGCTAGTGAGACTGCTGGGGTGGTTCCTGTCACAGTGCTGCGTGCTGCTCCCCTCTTCATCCCCGACAGGGTGCAGTGTACCTGGAAAAACACAGGAAAGGGGACATGGATGACTGTGGGAACAGCCTGTGTTTGGACAGAAAAACACCTCAAATGTGACAGTGTGAACCCTGCAGGTTACTGAGTGGTAAACTCTCCGTTTGATAGGAACATGCAGAATTTCTGACCTCTTAGAGGTACCTATCCATGTTACCCAGCTGAGGCTTAAAATTTGAGTGGTGTTAATTGCTCAGTGTATAATGAGTCACTAAGGCAGTAAATGGGAATTCAAGAACACCAAATGGATTCAAATAATCAGTGCAACTCACAGAAAGAATTAGCGGGTTCATCTCTAAGTGAGTATTTAAAGCAACTGTGTAGATGCTGGTGCAAGCCAAGTCAATAGGTGAACAGTTAGCAAGTGGGAGGGTACAGGAAGACAACTTCCCTGCTCTACAGTCTTCCTACCAACTACTAGCTCTTCTAGAGAGATCATCCTATGCAGGTTAAACCCTTGCTGTAACCTTAATAGCCTGTTTTTTCTTCTGCTGAGTCTATAGGGTTCTGTACGAGCCAAGGTGTTGCCTCTGGGCAAATCTGCCCTTTGGCTGTGGCTAAGCCTTGAGGATTTGGCACTGGCTGGCCGCATGGGTAGCCCACCTTGTCTGCCCTTGGACAAGGCAGACTGTTCTGCTTAATTGCTAGGGAAGCATAATCAGATATTCCACTACCTGGGAATGCAGGTGAGGAGGTAAAATGCTATTTAATTGCAGCAAGCTCTAAGGACTGATCCCTGGTGTAAAATGCAAACCATTGAAACCCTACAATTAGTTTCAAGCTAAGTGTGCGGCTGCCTGGGTTTGAACTAGTATCTAGTAAGTGGTCTGGAGGGGGTAGAAGGATGTAGTTTTGAGCTGCATGCCCTAAAACCATGGCAGTATTATTAGATTTAAAGGTACTAATTGCATGTGACAGTATGTCACCCCAAAAGCAGGCTTAGCTTAAGCTCTGGCTGAGAACAAGCAGGGCTTGTAGCTCTTGCTCCAAGACATCCTTCTACTTGGAGTAGGCTGGGGTTTTTTTTAGGTGTGGGGGAAACATTTATTCCTGTCCAATGGTAGTTCACACACCTTGACTTGTGTGTAATTTCAGCAAATATCTGGAAGGAGGGTGTTGGTCTCATAACTCTCACTGATTTCTGTCAAAATGGATACTTATTTGGTAGCTTCATCCAATTTTGATATATTTACTCCCCTTCCCCCTTGATTTGTAAATAAAATACTTGTCTTGGATGTAGACTTAATGGAGATTATGGATGTGAGGTGGGTCTTCCAGCTAAGGAGAAGAAATAAATATAGTCCAGATCATGGGTGCTGTTTGCCTATCTTATATTGGGCAATAACACTTCTATGCTAAAGTAGATTTAAAGCAAATAATTACATTGTTTGCAATAAGTACAGATAGAATCCAGTGCAAAGAACCACTGTGCTGTGCTATTCGTTTTTTTTGATTCAGGTTGCTGGCAGCTCACATCCTCTCAAGTAGGAGAAAGGAGGCTGGGAAGGACAAGAGAAATTCTTCCTTCCACTTCAATCATTCTAGATGGAAAGCAAATTTTGGAGTAAAATAATAAATAAGATAAAAAATCCATTTCTCTTCCCAAGTTTTGTTTTTATGTTAATAAAGCCATGCAGGAGTCTCTGCCATAAACACTGACAAATGTTTTTGTCTAAGCCCTTGGCTGCAGGAGAAAATGCTCTTGCTTGGTGTGAGATGTTAGCGTGGGGATGGGGGGGCTGCAGACAGTGCTGCAGGCAGCTCTCAGAAGCACACTGTTCCATAAGTTCAGTTCTCCTAATTTCTGCTTGCAAAGACTTAACTTTTTAACTTAAAGCTGGGTTTTGTACGCAGTTTGCCACAGTAACTTTCTGAAAGCTAGTTGCATCTCCTGAGTTTGTAATGCTGCGCTCCACCTGGAGGGATGGCTGCAATAACCTCTCCCTGTACTTGTATTTCCAGTTCCTATTCTGCTGGCAGGGATCTTGTCCCCCTCTGCCCACGCAGCCCTACCTGTGTGGCAGGAGCTTCTGGAGTTACTATAAAATACAACTTTAACTTGGGCATAAGCCAACATGACTTAAGGCTTAAAATCAGACAGTCTTTAAAGTTACTGCCCAAACAGAAGCTGTGTTTCAGCTGTGTCTGGGTGTGATCCAGGTAGCGCGCTGCCCCTCTGAGCCAATGGTGCTGTACAGATTCTGAACTACTTGTGTGGCTCCTGGCTGTGCCTGGGTGCTTCCCTGTAAGGCAAGGCTGGCTCTTAGCTGCTTCAAGCGGCAGCCAGCAGGGAAAGGATGGGTGGGGAAGGGGGCTAACCTGCTGAATTATTCCCTTAGGACCCCCATTTTGGGGTGGGCACTAACTACATCAGGCCTGTGCTTGCTTCTGTACCTAGTGAGGTAGCTTGCACCCTCAATAGGGGTTATAGATGGGCTCCTAAAGAGCTGATTTTGTTTGCCAATTTGATTTCCCGCTGGGACTCATGGTTGTCTCACCTTTCAGCTTCTACCTAAACTATGATTACACTTGCTTCCTCCTCCTACCTACTCCCCCAATTACTCTTTTCACATCCAGTGCTTGGGATGGCACGGCTGTCACTCCCACCGGAGTGCTCTGACAAGGAGTGACTCAGGAGCAGAGCCTTGCCCTGCACATAAGATGAGATGATTCAGCTTTTTGCCTATCATCCAGCCAATATTGAAGGACTGGGGATGGTAAAAATCAGCTGCTGTGCTGGAAGGTGCCAATTTAGGAGGCTCATCTCCCATTAGGGGGGAACTTAGTGCTGCAAAAAGCCTGGCAGCGATCACGTAACTGTTCCTATAGCTTAATCCACAACACTTACAGCTAAGTGCTTGCTGGAGTATCTCTCCAGTGAAAAAAAGCTCAGAGTAGTTCAGATATTTAGTGGCATCTCTGGCCAATTTCCCATGATGGGTGGGAAGCAGCTACCTACAGACTGGATCTCAGGAGAACTTGATTGAAATAGCAGAGTTAAACTGAAAGCTTCTTGGTTAGGGACTTGTTTCCCCTTCTGAATTCAAGTAATAAATTAAAAGGACAAATAGAAGCAAGGGATGAGCAGTAGCAGAGGGCACCAGGAATGTCACACTCAGTGTCTAGCTTGCAGGAGTAGTGGACATGTGCAATGAGCCACCGTTAGCAAAGGAGAAGAGTGAGATCTGACAGGTTTTGCAGCCTATTTTCAAGACACTGCTAATGCTGCTGCCCTTGGTGGCTCTGCACGTACTGGTGAAGAGGGAGAATGCTGTTCTGGCTGTATTCCTACAGAGCTTTCCTCAATGCTATACTGCTCTGCCACAAAGACCCACATATATGCTTGAAAGGATACAATTCATCCGTTGGCATCCTAAGAGCAAACTAAGTCAAGCAAACTGGTCAACTAAGAGCAAACATCCAAGCCTTGCTAGAGCGAAGCACTTGCTGCCATGGTAAATCTTCAGCTTTCCTCTTCCTCATTTAGTGTGGTAATGAAATCAATGTTTGACATGAAAACTGTGTCATATTATTTCCATGTCAGAAGAATGCAGCGAGGCGGAAGAAATTATATATTCTGGAGAAATGTAACAGCCTTGCTGTGGATGCCTCCCCTGCCATTGGCATCTGCTGATTTACATTTGAGATGTGGCTTTTTGCTGAAGTGTTTTATATTCCTAGCTGAGTAACCGCAGCTAAGTCTGGTTTTGTTTGGTATAGTAATCCTCCTGATGGCTTTGTTCTTAATAAGCACCCAGGATACCAAAAGTTGAAGATCTTTTTAAAAAAAAAAAAAAAATTACTTTGACAAAATATGTTCTTTAGTCCCAGCTCAGACTACCCCAATAAATGACTGTTAGGGGTGGAGAAACAGTTTAGGTCCCTTGATAACCTGGATGGTCCATGCATGACCTGGATGAGGGGACAGAGTGGACCCTAAGCAAGTTCGCTGATGACACAAAACTGGGAGGAGTGGCTGAAAAGCCCAAAGGCTGCGCTGCCATTCAGCAGGACCTGGACAGGCTGGAGGGTTGGGTGGAGAGGAACCTGATGAAGTTCAACAAGGGCAAGTGTCAGGTGCTGCACCTGGGGAGGTTGAACCCCATGCACCAGTACAGGCTGGGGGCTGACCTGCTGGGAAGCAGCTCTGCCCAGAGGGACCTGGGAGTCCTGGTGGATGACAAGGTGGCAACGAGCCAGTAGGGTGCCCTGGTGGCCAAGAAGGCCAATGATGTCCTGGGGTGCATCAAGAGGAGCGTGGCCAGCAGGTCGAGGGAGGGTCTCCTCCCCCTCTGCTCTGCCCTGCTGAGACCCCACCTGGAGCACTGGGTCCAGTTCTGGGCTCCCCAGTTCAAGAAAGATGAGGAACTCCTGGAGAGAGTCCAGAGGAGAGCAACTAGGATGATAAAGGGACTGGAGCATCTCCCCTAGGAGGAAAGGCTGGGGGAGCTGGGCTTGTTCAGCCTGGAGAAGAGAAGACTGAGAGGGGACCTCATCAACACCTACAAATATCTCAAGGGTGGGGGTCACCAGGACGGAGCCAGACTCTTCTCAGTGGTGCCCAGCGCCAGGACAAGGGGCCATGGGCACAAACTGAAGCAGAAGAGGTTCCAGTTGAATGGGAGGAAGAACTTCTTTACTCTGAGGGTGCCCGAGCCCTGGCCCAGGCTGCCCAGGGGGGCTGTGGAGTCTCCTTCTCTGGAGATCTTCAACCCCCGCCTGGCCGCTGTCCTGTGCCCCCTGCTCTGGGTGACCCTGCTTGGGCAGGGGGGTGGCACTGGGGTTGCTCCCAAGCGCCCTGCCAACCCCTGCCAGTCTGGGATTCTGTGTAAGGGCTCTGCATGCAACTTCACGATTGGTACGCCTCCCTGGGATTGCCCATTTAAAAATGAGATATTTGCCTCTCACTGTGTACTTGTTTTTCTTCATGGAAGTCAATGCCAGTAAGAAGAAAAAAAATTTGAGTGCAACTTGCTATTTTTCGTGTGGCTTTTCTTTCACAGCTCCTTTCTCCTGGCTGAAAGCCTACTCTTTCCACGTGATGTTCAGTGCCCATTTTGAAATAAGACACTCCAAAATAGCATGGAAATTCCCATGTATTAAAAAGTAAATGAGATACTTAAAGAGTAAGTTCTACTACCTTAATTCATAAATGTCCTCAGAGTTAGTACTTCACAGTTCAGGTCTTGTATTAGACACTTATGCTTATGTGGGAAGCTGACATTAAGTGCAAAATGAAGTTAAAACATACCTTAAAACAACTTCCCAGAAGTTAATGATGCTCTAATGAAATCTTGACTTAGGAAAAGGGCTGTCGTGCCTGTGGCATTTATCCTGGCGAATGCAGGTGCTCCGGTTGGTTAGGGATGGTTTCTGCCCTTCTGCCTGTCGCGTACTTGAGCCTCGGAGGGGAATGTGGGGCTTGGCTGTCGCTGAAGCCTCGTTCTTTCCCTGGACAAGAAAGCAAGGATGAGCCCCGCTGGCAATGAACTGCAGGCACACATCCTTCATGCCTAACCTATTGACATGTATGATGCTATGATAAAATATTTCTGAAATTTACAGCAAAATGGGAGAACGTATTACAGCATTTTACGTTTTCAGGTTCAATGACCCCCTATCTCACAATATTTCCCTGCAGGTCATCATTTTGAGCCCCGGGATCTTTCCTGTGACTTGCTCTACACTCCCTGCGCTTGCTCCAAATCTGTGTTGAATTAAATCCAGCAGAAGTAAATGCCACAAAGGAAAGGAGCCCCGAGTACTGAACAGCATGGAGGTATTTCATGTGTGCTCTAAGCTACTGTCCCGCTTACGTGCCGGTCGGGTGCCTGCCCTTTTTGTACGTCACGATGCTCCTGCCTCCCGTTCAGCTGGGAATGTGGTACAAAGCCCAGGTCCACAGCTCTGCCAGACAGTCAGTGGTTCCCTTGATGTTCTCCTGCCTCACTGCATACTGCTGTGCAGTGTGTCCCTGCTGAACAGTATTTTGGTTTTAAGCTGGTTTCCGTAGGAAAGGGTCTTTTGCAACCAGAGTGCCTGGTTGGCAACTGGACTGCTTTCCGACCAGAGTGCCTGGCTGGCAACCGGAGCGCTTTCCGTGCTCTGGCTTCCTCCAAACCCATTACTTTTCATTAAGGCAGAAGTCACTTGTGACCATTTCCCATTCTCCCACTGCTTTACATGCCCTACTTAATTCTTCAAAACAGCTGCTAATAGCACTTTACTGAGTTGGGAATACTCACAGTTGATCTTTATACAGGTTTTTTTAGGCAAGAACGATTTGTTTGTCTTGGTCAATAGCTTTTTCTGATCCACTGAGTCATAGGATAATCCACACGCTTGCCTCTTCCCTGTTTCTAAGGCACTTACAGAATGAGGTACTGCTGGTTTTGCCATCCCTTGGTGACTGCATTTTGCAAGCAGAATTTTCCAACTTTTCAGCAAAGCAGAGGCGCTATCATTTTCTAAGGTCTCTAGGAAATTTCTGTAGCTGACCCATTACAGCGTACAGAGGACAAAAATTTTTAGCACTTACCCCATTAGATATTCTTTTTCCACGACAACATGCTTCTGTTCTTGATGTCTCTGAAGGTTCCTTATCTTTGTTTCAGCTTCTAAAGCCTCGGAGGATTCTCTGACGAGATTTCACACACACAAAAATCAAGATAATAAAACCCAACGGTTGTGCGCAAAGGTGAAGCAGCGTTAGCTGGTTCCAGGGCTTATTAGATTTCCATGTGGCCAACATAAAAATAATTGCATTCACTTCATAATTACCTTGAACTGTTACCGTAACAATGGAAAAGTGATTTTTCTACACCCAATAGCATGAGATTGGCCTGGTTACGCTCTGTAGCTTCACACCACGTGTTTGCATACAGGTGTTGTTGCTGGGATTTCAGCAGTGCAAGAGCCTCCTGTGTTTAAAATCCCAGCGTGTGGGACTAAGCACTTTTTGACTAGCGGAGGCTCTCGCTTTACTTCTTTGCCGACTTTCCTCTGGTATATTGGATGAAATAGGGAGGCCATGCCCTTATCAGATTACCATGTGGAAGCAAATTGCTTTCATTTATCATCTTGTAATATTTCTGCATTGCATTATTTTTTCCCTCTTCCTAGGTGACTTATGTTTCTGTCTTCTGTGCTTCTCCCCATTATTTATCCCTGTCTGGTTTAGCTGCAAGTACCTTGTGAAAACACAAGGCGCTGCCTTCATCTCTCCTTCCAGCCAATCCTTTTCCACTTCAGGTTCAATGAAATAAAAATCCGTGTACCTTTTTCATTTCCTGTAAGCTACGGTATTTGTATGGCCAATTCACTGTGTTTGCTACAGCCACAACGATAACAAAATTTCATCAGTGCAACTGTGATCAGACTACGTAAGACAGACACGGTTCCAGTTTTGCCTTGAGGCTGTTTGCAGCTTCTTGTTTATCAGTTATGAATGAATAATATTCCAGAGTTCATTACTGCAAAGATCGAAAGCTGTTGCTTTGAAATACACTGGCAGAAGAAGAGAGAAAATCCAAGATATGTACCCAAAAAATAATTATAAAACTGTTCCTCCTACTGTGGTAAGGTGCCATTTCATTTGTCTTAATGAACAGAATTCTAAGTAATTAATGCACTAGAATACCACCATTGCACAGGAATGACCCGGGAGGGGTTGTACTCCTGGGGCCAAAGCCTCAGCTGACTTCTACCCGCATAACAATTTGTCCCTGCAAAAAGCCTAGCAACAGCCCGCGTGGCCCGTGCACGGTTCTGTACGTAAGGTGCAAACCAGCAACGGCACCTGAACCAGAGATACTCCTCCTCTGCTCTTGCACAGAGGAACGATGGCCCTCTGTCATGGAATGACAAAGAACTCCCCCCTCATACCGTCAGAGACCCCCTCAAAAAGCCAAACGACACGGCAAAGAAGGAAAGCCACCTCCATCTCACCCGCGGGGCTGCTGCACGACAGCGCAGGGCCTGCTGGTCGTGGGGACTGGGAGCACAGCGGAGGCAAAAGCCTTCTTCCCCAAGCTGGATCTCTCTCTTGAGGCACCACCTCTGGGAAACAAAGGATCACAGAAGAAAATTAGTGTCAATTTACAATAATAAGAACAACAATAATAACAACAATAATAATAGCAATTATAATAACAATAACAGCAATTATAATAACAATAACAGCAATTATAATAACAACAATAACAATAATAATAAAGAATGCATTTATGGCTGTCCTATTTGCAGAGACATGTTGGAGAATGTGAACTTAGGTGGAACCTCAGAGAAGCCAAAGCAAAGGAGCCAAATCCATGCTTATTTCTGTTAAAGGAAGAGAAGGGGCAGAGGGCCCGACTCTTCCCAAACGCTTGGGATTGGGTGTATTGCTACTCTTTGCCAAGCTCTCCAAAACCGGTTGGGAGACCCACCAGGAGCACAAGTCTCGTGCTTCCTCTGCAAAGAGCAAACACCGGCGTGTGAAGCCAGGCACCCCGCTGCCTCTCCCAGTGAAGGAAGCTCCAGTGGGAAACTCTGTGGCTCATCTGGCTGGTCATCACCCTGGGCGGGGAGAGCTTGGGCTCCTGCTCCTTGCTACCCTGAGAAACTGGCTGGGGGAAGGCAAGGAAAAGGGAGCAACAACAAGTCCAGGTCTTGTCACGGGCCAGAAGGGAGCGCGAGAGATGCTGAGCTTTACATAGGGGTTTCGAGATGCAGGATTGATGAAGCTGAGCTCCAGGTCTGTGGTTAAAGGCACGGTGTAAACTGCTATTGTCAAATATCTACGTTTGAATTCTGCTGACACTCCTCACCTCAGGCATGTTTGGATGCAAATGCATCAGCGCTGCTATCTCGAGCGAGTGGGAAAATCAGCATTAAAAGGCTTTCCACAGCAGCTGACTTAGATCTCGGGCTAGTTAAAGCATTTGGCACGCAATATGTTTGAATCAAAAGATTTTCAATCATTTTGAAAATATGTGGAATAAAATCAATAAGGATAAACAGTTTTTCTCCCTAGGGACAGCCAAGGAGAACACACAACTATTAGAGCTGGCTGGTATATGCTGCTTCGTTAGAACATACAGGGAGCCCTTTTTTGAGAGAGATCTCAGATTCTTGTGTACCTACCTTAATGAGCAGGGGTTCTGATAAACACGTACAAATACGGACCCATTGCAACCACTGTGCTGCTGTTTGAGGGTGCCCGAGCCCTGGCCCAGGCTGCCCAGGGGGGCTGTGGAGTCTCCTTCTCTGGAGATCTTCAACCCCTGCCTGGACAATGTCCTGTGCCCCCTGCTCTGGGTGAGCCTGCTTGGGCAGGGGGGTGGCACTGGGGGAGCTCCCGAGGGCCCTGCCAGCCCCGGCCATGCTGGGATTCTGTGTGACTTCTAAAGAGGCAGAAGACACCATAACACAACAGCTTTTCCGCTACTCTGCTCGTACCAAACCTGAGGCATATCAGAATAAATATTTTTTCACTGCGCTTGCTGCCTGGAAGTAAAACACTTGCAGAGGCTTTGATGTTACAAATTTCACTGCCAAGCAAAATACAGAAAAGCTGCAATGCTTTCCTGAGAATTAGGTGTGAGCATCGGGGGACACCAGGCAGAGACAGAAGGTAAATAAGAAACTCTTTTAAGTAAAACCCAGCAAGAAGCATGGAGAAAAACCACCCACCTTTTAGCGTTGGTACCTAACACTCATTTTCTTTTCCCGGGGAGAGGGCTGCCCCTCACAGAGTGACGACAGACCGTCACCTTCCACCGGGAACACCAGCACACGCCTCATCATCAGGGCTCTGGGGAGGCGGCCAAAACCTGCGCTGCACAGAAAAGGGCCCGCTCCGAGTTTCCTTCCATAAGGGGAGAGGCGTGGCCAGCTCTTGCCTTCCCTCACACTCATCAGGATCTGGGTACTTCTGCCTTCATTTAACCTCCATTTATACTAAGGAATTTGTCAGTGTCCCAGAGGCACCTGCACCCATACGTTACTTTTATGCCTTCTGCCACCAAGTAATTGTGCTGTTCTTTTAAGTTAGGAACACCTCCATCCCCTGCCTCTTCAGGCATCTCCATCTGGTAGATAAAATAAATGCAGAAAAACATTTTGAATGGTGCTTCCAAGCCAGGTTATGTAAATGTCAGGGTGCCGGTGCTGGCCTCTGGCACAGACCGATTCCATTTCCATGTGAGTTGTACAAGATAAGTGCCAGAAGTTTGTCAGGGTTAAGATTTGATGGAGAATTTCAGGGCAGCCCCTCATGTAACTGTAGGTTCTACAGGGCACGGAAACAGCTTGTGGCCTACGCAGTCGATCTCAGTCAGTTCAATTTGGAAGGGAGTAAGTTAGGGGCATGCAAATTCTGTACCTGCCTTAAGCTGATTCTTTCAACACCGTCCAGCAGTCAAATAAAAAGTCTGGCGTCCCTTCTGTCCAAGCCATCAGACCAGCAAAGGCATCGCTACTACAACACAGGAGGCGGAGGTGCTCGCAGCTGGAAACCGAGATAATAAAATAGCAAGAAAGTTCAGACTCGAACAAAGTCTCACTCAGAAAAAGCTTGTAGTTTTTGCCAACAGTCATCTAACAAAACATCAAATGTGAGAATTTACATTACGGTGTGAATAAACCATGTGGGAAAAGCATTACTCATGTTTTACAGCAGGAAAAGCGCAGCATGGAGAGATTGCAAATTCCCCAGGGTCACAGGGGATTTCAGCCGCAGAGCTGGGAACTGAATCCAGCTCCCTCAGACTTCCGCAGGTTTTCAACCCAGCGCGGTCCTGCGTGTTTGCAGGCTCATCTCCCCCCCGGTGTAGCTTGTGAGCAGGGCATCGAAATCAGCTACGGTCCGATACCGACCGCACACAAAAATATTTCCTTTGCAATGAAAAGGGATTGGATTGGGAGATGCTTTCAGGCAGGAGGTTTGTGCCCTTTCAGAAGGCTTTAATTTCATCACCGCTTTGCACGGCTCAGCAATCTCACGGCTACCTAAGTGCCAGATCACTCGAGCTGTTGAGTAATTGGATTTCTTAAGAAATCTGATTTTTTTTTTTCTTTCCCAAAATAAACTGTTCAGGTCTTTGGTTTGTTCCCTTGATGGAACACAAGAGGCCAGTTTACACCCTGTCTGGCTTTCCTCTCCTGTGAGAAAGGCAGGACTTAATTTACAGAGACTGCAGAAGGAAGAAAATCTTCAGCAGTCTTCCTGGTCACCTTTATACGCCCGTGTTGGAAAATCAAACCCATAGTATCTGTTGCTTTGCCTGTCTGGGGGGGCTGAGGACGTGGGCTGTTAAGATAAGCCCCGTGGGGGGATGAGTATCCATAAGCTTTGCATGCATTGCAGCACACAGCACATCCATTTCAAGCATATTAAAATGACCTTTTCCAAACTATTTTTGAAGGCCCATCACAACGTGAGTAAGAAAATGGACTCAAACTCTTCATTCGATTGGTCTCGGGCGCTGAATTATAATGGGACGTACAAGTACCTCGACTTAGAAGGCAACGTCTCCTACGTGGACTTCTACCTTCATCAGCCCTCGGTGGTAGCTGTCTTCATCATCTCGTACCTCCTAATCTTCCTGCTCTGCATGGTTGGCAACGGGGTGGTTTGCTTTATCGTCCTGAGGAACAAACATATGTGTACAGTCACAAACCTTTTCATCTTAAACCTGGCTGTCAGCGATTTACTGGTGGGAATCTTCTGCATGCCCACCACCCTCCTGGACAGCATCATTGCAGGTAGGCTGGTTCGCACCACATGGCAGAAAGAGCAGCGAGGGGGGCTCACCTCCGTCCCTGGGGGGGCCCTGAGAAATGGGCGCATAGATCTGAGTGGGCTACACGGGCGCTTCAAGTCGCTGGAAGCCAGAGGTGAGAAAGACGAGCCTCTAACCCACGTTCTGGCAGGGGCTGTCCTTGCTGGCTCCCACATCCCTCCCTCTGGGATTGGGGTTCTCCCACTGCCAGGTTACATCTTTAGGAAGGCTTGGCGGATGCTATGAGCCAGGTGCAGAGAACAACCAACTGTTGTGGTCGATTCCCTTTCTTGGCTTGAGATCTCCTTTTAAGGGGACGTTAAACCACAAGTGTTTGCTTTGCTGGGTTTTTGGACATCATGAGCTCAGCTGAGGCATTTGGCAAAGCATTTGTTTACATAACCTCTGCCTCCCCGACCCCTGCCTGACGGAGCAAAAGAAACGCATTAGTTTTGGGGTGGATATTTCCCCTTCTGTGTCTAAGCGTAGTGCTGCGGTGAGATGGCGGCGACGTCACTTGCCCGTTTCCTTCCAGGATGGCCGTTTGGGAGCCTGGTTTGCAAGGTGAGCGGGATGGTCCAAGGAATCTCTGTTTCTGCCTCTGTCTTCACTCTCGTTGCTATTGCCGTAGACAGGTAAGAGGATGCAGAGACTCTAAACTGTCGCTTCCATCTCCCCCTGGCCACCTGACCACACTGAGGCTGATTCACTCATCCACACAATGCCACGATAAATTAGACGTATTTTGCTCCTAAGACTATTAAGCAAACAAAATGTGGCAGGGTCTAAAGAGCAGCCACAGCAATTTGCTCCTCCGCTGGTATCTCTTAAAGATGGCACAGCTGGGCTAGGCCTGGCTGCCTAGAATTGGGCTGTTCCTTAACTGTTAAGCTAGATAGCAGAGGCGCTAGTACCTGCTTTGGTGAAATGAAGGAGCAGAAGCAGCAGGCTGACACGGAAACAGATCAAAATGAGGAGATTTTAACAGCAAATGGACTTTCTTTTGAGATTGTCTTTACCACCACAGCTCTTAAACAGAGCAACTAAATGCAACTCTGCTGGTTTACGCAGGATGAGGAGACTATTCCACCTATACTTTTGTAAAAACACACCATTTACAACGTGTGTGTATACTTGCCTGTTTGATCACGTGTTCCTTAAACGGCTTCTCCACGCGTGTCCCCGGGTGTCTTTGCCACAGGTTTCGATGCATCGTTTATCCGTTCAAGCGGAAGCTGACCATCTCAACTGCAGTCGCCATTATCGCGGTCATCTGGACTCTGGCCATCGCGATCATGTGTCCTTCCGCAGTCATGCTGCAGGTACAAGAAGAGAAGCATTTCAGGGTGATCCTTGGCCACGGCAACGAAACCCGCCCGGTGTACTGGTGCCAGGAGGACTGGCCTAACCCGGGCATGAGGAAGATCTATACGACGGTTCTGTTTGCCAACATCTACCTGGCTCCCCTGTCGCTCATTATCATCATGTATGTGAGGATAAGCATTGCTCTCTTCCACACAGCCATGCCCCTGGTGGGAAAACACAGCCAGGAGCAGCGGCATAGCGTGTCTAAGAAGAAACAAAAAGTCATCAAAATGCTTATTATTGTGGCTTTGCTTTTCTCACTGTCCTGGCTTCCCTTGTGGACTCTGATGATGCTCTCGGACTACACCAACCTTTCGGATATCCAGCTGCAGATCATCAACATTTACGTCTATCCCTTTGCTCACTGGCTGGCCTTTTTCAACAGCAGCGTCAACCCCATCATCTACGGTTTCTTTAACGAAAACTTTCGCCGAGGCTTCCAAGCAGCCTTTCAGCTGCAGCTCTGCTCCAGGGAGACCGTTCACAGGGAGGTCTATTCTCAGCAAGGCCAAAGCAATGCCGTTTTACCAGCTGCCAACCACCAGACACCCCAGCATCCAGCTTGTCCAAATGCTAAGGAGGAGGGGAAGAGAGTTAAGAAAGGAAATTGGGTGAATAACCAGCAGGATCTGATAATGGAGGATCTAGAGGAGCCCTGCGACGATGGGATTAAGTGAAACATGCCGTGAACCACCTACATGATTTGTGCCTGGCAGAGTTTATTTATTGTGTCGTGAAACTCATGCTCAGACGTGATAAAAGTGGGATTACCTTCCATTTATTGCGGTGTAAGAGAACTACGATTATGGACATCGATACAATTACTCTGGACACTCACTGATGATGAGGAGAACATTCATTCATTTTCTTCTGTGACTCTCTCGGAGCAGCTGGAACAGGATTGCTTGGACAATATTTAAGGTAACCTTTTGGCCCGTGAGGCTCGGTGTTGTTAATACCCACAATTTTCTTCTGATATCAGGCAATGACGACATCCCTGCCGTTTCTAGCATCCGGCTAGACTGTGGAGCTGGAAAAAGGAGGGAATTGCAAGACATGCCAGCGCCTGGAGCGCATGCCCCCCTCCTGGGGGTCGGAACGCTGGGGCTCAGGGCAGCTCCGAGCCAGAGCAGCCAAGGGCATCCCCCTTGTTGCATAAAGAAACAATTTTATCTGTAGACCTGCCAATGAGATTTATAAAACCGTCCCCCGCTAAAAACAAGGCCAATCCAATAAACTCACTTCTTGATTTAACGTGAAATTCTCTCTGCTCAGAAAAATGGGCCCCTGGTGTGACTCTTTGAGCTGCTTCTGTGAAGCATAAGCCTGCTGCTCAGACTTATCAATCTGTTGTTCCATAACTCTCGTGAACTAAAATACTGGAGATCCAGTCTGAATGTTTGACCTGAACGCACCGGTTCCCGGGTCCTCCTGCGGTTGTACTCCCAGCGCTTCTGCCCGGACGTTGTGAACGCCAGCCTGTTCCTGCCCAAGTGACACAAAGCAAGCGTCTAAAGTCACATTCTACTTATGCCCCTCTCTGGTTGGCCCCTCTTGTTAATTCTGTGATATACATTATTGTGGCAGCTTGAGAAATAAATAGGAGTGAAAATTTGAGAATAATAATTTGAGATGAAACGTGGCTTTTGTGGCACATTTGGTACCTCTACCGATGGCTTCTGCGGTACAAGCTTTTGCCAAAGACAAAAGTTTTCCTGATTAAAACTAAGGACCAAATGAACTCCAGCCTGTATGATTTTGTGCTTCTGAATGATTCAGCAACGTTTCAAGAACATTTTAAGGGTAAGCGTACGCTCTTGTTCATCCCAGTTCAGCAAAACACTCCAAATGAGCGCAAGGAAGACACAAAAATGCCCCTCCGTGTTTGGCTCAAGCTGGCGATTCTCGGGACAGCCTTAACATTGTGCTGCAGAGCAAGGATGCTGAAGTAAAAGCCATCAGATGGTTTGCCTTCACCAGGCCCTGCCTGTGCCAAAGGCAGAAGTTACGTTTGTAAGATGATTTCAACAGTTCAGCTGTTTAAAAATTGAATTTCAGAATGTTCTCTGGGTGCTGCCCCAAAATAATAAATCCCCCTGTGATAAGCTGTAACTATCTACACCAGAAAATGTAAAAAAGGTTTTAAATAACTATTTTAAACAGCACCATTTCATCTGGAGACAGTCAGCCCTTGCGGGAGGTACTGAAGGGCTGCTGCTAAAAGGCAAAGAGAATTCTGTAGGCTGACAGGGTTTCATGAAGCATTTCAGTTCTCCTAGGAGCGCGCTTCCTAGCTGGACACAGAGCTGTCAACATTTTCCCATTCCCCTCCACATCCATAACCCAACATCTGTGAGCACAACCTGTCCTCTGTCAGGGTCCCTGACAATCCTTGCCCCAATTTGATCATTATTTCATGTACTGCTTTTGCTTTCATCGCGATTCCAGTGGCACTCATGAAAAGCCAGCGCCTTTGGTTACGTGATCCAGAACCACGCAGCCCTTTAGATGCCACGGCACCTTCCACAGCAGCCAAGTGTTTACCAAGCCGAGTTGTCGTCAAGAGATGCCTTTGCTCCCTCTCATTTCACGAGCCCAGAACAGCTCCCGCTAGGAGCCACCGAGGACTATTCTAACACCAGACATGCCTTAACCCTCTCCAAGTGTCTGCTTTACATCTGATCAAGCTACAGGGCTCCCTAACAACTCATCTATTTCACAAAAGCAGGAGCAGGCCTCGGTCTCTACTGAGGTTTCTACTATTCACGCCCAGGATGCTCACGAGCAGGCTTTTAAGACAAACCTAAATGATTTTTTCAGCAGCATGAAGTGACTGGTTCCAGAACTAGACTGTCAGGTACCTCGTTAGACACTTGGGTTTAATATAGGATCTGTACAGGGAACGGAACACCACTTGCTCGTCCTCGGGACCAGCAGCGTTCACAAGTTCCAGCCCACGGCTCAGAGGAGCACAGATCCCAAAGCACAACAGGTCCAGGTATCACTGTTCAGCAAAGACTCAAACGATGAACACATGCCCTCCGCTCTCAGACTGAACTAGAATCAATCATCCTTCGCCACAAGTAAGGTACTAAGTTTCTCCAGTCTCATGTTTTATAACCTGCCTGGTCACATTACTCCTAAAATGCTCCTAATTCCCACATATTAAGCATCCTCGTTAGCCTACATGCCATTGATTCATCTTGTACTGCTCTGCTTTTACACAAGCACCTCAAATTACTGTTAAATAACTTGGCAATCCCAGCCAACAAATCCCTAACCAAAACCTGTATTATTTCTTTATCTACATTGGGGCCTGATGACATTTTCAAAACAGACTCAAAGCAAACAGACCGAGGCGTTCCGAAGGACAGCAGTTTCCATGACTATGGGTACATGTCTATTTGTTGTGTTTCCCTGGACATTTCCGTGCTGCCTGGAGGTGGAACACAGCCAAGCAAGCCGGTTCTACAGCGCCACTGGCACCAGATTTGGTGCTGCCACAAGGGCTCTGAGGCTGAAGTTGGGGAGTTCCTCCCTGCTCCTCCCTTCCCCCCCAGGCATCGCCATTTCGGTACAAAAATGAATCGCTGGTGCCTGCGCTCTCGCCCCCTGCAGCGCCGTCCTCCCATGGAACGTACACGTGGGCCGGATTTGGGATCAAGCAGAGGTCAACAATCGCACAGAACTGGATGAAGAGCTCTTTGGAAAACTGCAAGAACAGAGAAGCTACATGGCTTGCTGAAACCTTTCTATAATAATAAACCTCCCGTTACAGCTCCAGTCCTGTGGCCACTTGTTCTCTTTCTACCAAAGATCCCTAAAAGAACCGCCTGTCCCCAGACAAGCATCCTCCCAAAAAGCCAGCGGGGGTTTGTGAAGCATGAATGGCCCCAAACTGATCACACGGAGATCACGTTGAAATGCAGGCCCGGCCCTCGCCCGAGCGATGCTGTGGGTGAGCTACGTCGTGCCTGGCATCACTGACCCGGTTGGATTTCAGACCTTCCTTCCTCCTTGCTACCGGCTGCTCCGACAGCGCCCGGGCTGCGGCTGACCCTGGGCAGGACCAGCTCTGCTCTTCTCACAGCATGGGGATGCTGAGGGGCTGCACAATCGAGGAAAAAGAAGAGCGTTACAGTGCTTTCTGTGCACTTCAGTGAGCTCCGGAACGGTGGCATGAGGGAAATCACTTTAAACCAGCAACACTGGATGACGACGCAAAAAATGTATCAAAACTTACTCATCTGTTGTTCCTTCTCAGGGTAAGACGCTTCAGTTGGTGGTCACACAAAGGTCTGTCCAAGGCCAAATTACTGAACTATTCTTACAAATTACCTCGGTCATGAAACATATCCTCGTCACTCTAGAAGTGATTTAGTCCTGGAATCATCTGACAGCTTATGAGAGCGAGCAATGAAAGCTGGTTTAGACAGGACAAGCTTTAGGAGATGGTACAAGGTCCCTGCCCAAAGGGTCCAAAATCAGCAAGGATCAAGTGTTGCATGTAAGATGGCCAAACAAAATGGAAAAATACAAAATGGGATCACTGTCCCCACCAACATTCACAGCACGTCAGATGCGCTCGTGGGTGACAACGCCCTGACCATCGCAAGGCGGGCGGTGATGGACAGGCAAGCCAGGACAGCTCGCTTCACCCCCCAGCCCTCCGGGCCTGCCCGTGTCCTGCCTGTTGGACCTGCAGGAGCCGCGGAACAGGGGCTGTTCTCAAGCCGACGAACAGGCAGAGCCTACACAACGTCTCCGAAATGTGAGGCTATGCAGAGAGCCCACTGATCTCAGCTGGAGCGTCCGCCTCCGCTGGAAACACAATGGCCCTCCCGCAGCCTGGGAAGGGGTTTCGGCAGCTCGGCCAGGGCTTTGCAGAGGAGCTGAGCTGCCGGTGTTCCTCTGGCAACAGCCAGGGCCGAGCAGCAAGACCCATCTCTTCCACAGAGTCTTCCCAAACACCGTAAGGCAAATTCTTTCACAAAGCATAAGCAAGCATATAAATCCGCGCCTTTTTAATGTGCCCGCTCCCTTACGCCGCAAACCAAATACGTATTCTGTGCATTTTGTCCTGCTTCCCTTACAAACGATGTAAATATTCATCTCCCCGGTGAGAGGCCCTAAAGAAAGCCCGTACTTGGAATAATGAAATTCCCATTGGCCTCCCATGCGGACTAACGCTTCTGCGCTCCTTTGTGCTCAACAGCCCAAGGGCTCCGAGCTTTGCCAGACGCTAATTGTTTCATATTTTGACACCCAGCATTTAAGAGAAAGGCGATCTGCAGGCAATGCATCTTTCAACCTGACTGATACGATACTGTTTTCTCCCAAGGACGCTCTACATTAGGCCTTAAGGTAACAGCTTAAGGACAAAACCACATTAGCAGGCATGGATTTCAGACAAGTTAATGAGAGACTCAAAAGAATCCATGATGACACTCTGCTTCCAACGGCGAATTAGCGAGTACATAAATCTCACTCTGGGCAATAGTGGCTGGGAAGGGAGGCAGCAGGAGGAATTTCCCCCAAGTTTCACAGCAGCAACGACCTCCAGAACTGGAGCTGCTGCAGCACCGGATCAGCCGCTGACCAAGTGTCTAAGAAGAGTTTACCTTGCACTCATGGGAGCCTGCCTTCAAGATCTCAACGCTTGGCTCATCAGTCTTCCTCCAAACGAAAATGGAAGCGTTCTACCACCCTCCCAACAGGCCGTAGGTTGAGGGTTCAGCGTACGGTACCACGGTGCTGCTCTCCCACCCTGTTTGAGGTTACGGATGTTCAGCTCCCCTCTCTGCCAGAAGAGCACTGGTAAGGGTTCCTGGTTAAGCCTTGGGCTTATTGAGGTATCAGGGATGGGCTTTGGCTTATTCTGCCAATGAACAGAGGGGGCACTTCCCCTAGAGCGGTTCTCCACCGCAAAGGGAACGCTGCCTGGATGCGCTCAGCAAGCAGGGAGAATCAGAGGCGCCCACGCGCCCGGCTACGGCAAAAGCCTTCGCCCTCCTGACCCACGGACTCACGCACACGAAGTCTCTGCAGCTCCCCGGCCAAAACCAGGGGAAGGGCAAAAGGAAAGAGCACATACCTGGAATTTGTGGGCAGGGCTGGGAGGAGAAAGCAGCAGCATCACAGCGTGCAGCGCAGAGTGCTACAGGGCATGCCTGACTCCACGTATTATCCCACACGCCAGGCAGAAGCCTCCGTTTGCCCCTACCGAGCCGGCACTCGCTGCACAGCCTGCTCTTCCCCTTTTTGTTGGAAGCACACGAAGCCGGAAAAACCAGGGGGGTGACAAGGGCACAGTCAGCCCCTAATAGCTCCACACGGTCCCCCTTTAGCCGTACGCACCGTAACCCTGCCTACCGACACAAACCAAGCCTATTGTCCCTATCAATTTGGGGGCACTGAACAATTCCCCACCGCTACCTAATCATTCATTTTTTTCCAATTGCCCTTTTTTCAGTACATCCCTTAGGATTGACTTTTCCACCCACCATTCAAATCCTGCTTTGAATACGGACGCGTCCATTTTTCTGCCAGCTTTCTGCCAGGGCAAGCAGGGCGCCACCCAACTGGTCCATAAGCATCAATCATTTCATACTCACAGAATTATTTTACAGCTTATTATTCCACAGCACAGCGGTCGCCGTTATTACGTACGTACGTGAACTGAGGCATCCAGAGAGAAGCAGCACCTGTGATCTTTTTATGTAGAGGGCTCTTTATGATTCTTGCAGCAGCTCAGAGGCATCCACTGACTTTTAGCTGCGACTGCCCTTACAGCTGTCAGTCAGAGCACGGAACCTTCACTCAACGACAAGTGCGGTGCCCCCAAACATCTGCAAAGGTAGCAAGACTCGCCCAACATCAGGTAAAGACTGGAGCGAGGACAGGGGCTGGTTTTCCATCCTGATCAGCTTCTGCTTTCTGTAAGAACAAGGCGCACTGTACGCACCCCTTGCTGGTTTGGGGACCGTTTCAGAACACCCTTTTACCCAAGGGGAGCAAAGGCCAAGTTTTGCACGGCTGCCTTCACATCACTCGGGCTTTCTCTCTCCATAGCTCGCCTTCTCAGAGGTTTAGCATCTTTTTTCTGTTAAGACCTTCTCTGCTGGGATTTATTTTTAATGTAGGCAGCATTAGGTTCTTGTGCTTACAGGCATACACACACACATTAAGAAACTTGTAAGTGCTTTGATGCCAGTAAGCACACTAAGTCTGCTAAGTGATGTCCTGAAAGATGCCCCGAGAAAAAGTGTTCGTTCTCAAGAGCAGAGCATCAGCTGGTTTTGGGTAACCTCAGCTGACACAGAAACTGCCACACCACCCACTGCACTCATTACCGTGGAGCAGACATTTGACTTCCACCACGACAGCCAATAAAGACCTGGCAGCTTTCGGACTGCAAAGAGTTTCCTCTTCTCCACTTGCACAATTACGTTTGAAAAGCTGTAAGGGACAAATACAGTGATTCACAGGCTCTACCCCCCACTACCAGCAGCACCCACTGCAAACCAGCCTCCTCCTCGTGAGAAAAGCGCACGTTGCTGCCTAGCGCTGACCAGCAATCCCGTACGTAGATGCCCATCACGTTTACCAATACTAACTCGTGCCTTTTGCCCCACCACGGCAGTAGCTGCCTCTCAACACCCACCCCTTCCTTCCTAGTCTCACCTGCGGAGGTTTCTCCAATGGAACATGAGCAGAAGCCAGTGCCTGGATTGCCCAGAACATTTCACTTAATTCTACTGTGTCATCTGGCACCCTGAAGAGCATCCCTTAATCTGCGCTTCAGATACCCAGACCTTCAGCTGCAAAGAGAGAAGCCAAGGCTTGAAGAAAGGGAGCCCGTGGCTTGGAAAGCGCTGTTACTGCAGAGCAAACGTTCTCCTTTGGGAACAGCAGAGCCCACCAACCACCTCGCTGCACATCCATCACAGTCACTGACACCTACTCAACAGAAACCACAGGAATAATCATTTTGTGCTACTTGTACAAGCCTTCATCTCAGCTCTGCAGAAAGGAATAATCACATGGTCCCTGCTTTCCAGAACACCAGCCATGAGTTACCTCCTGGTTCCTGGAAAATCTGCCCCAGCCACAACAAGTGACAGTTACAGCAACAGCCAGGCTCACCAGGAGGCATCAGGCTCTGCTAGTGAGAACCCTCACCTGATTGCTGCAATTTGGGCGGGATCCAGCTACAAATGGAGCTCTTGAAATAGCCTCAAAGTTTTCTATAATTGTACCTTTAAAAGAACACGAGGGCTCAAAATTGCAACAACTCCAATTACAGGTCGATGACTGCAGAAGGCTTTGTCCCGACCCTGGAAGACTGACATGCACCCTCAGAAATAAATGAATGGTCATAAGTCCTTGTTTCCAGAATTCCTAACCCAAAGCCTTCCCTTTTCCTGCCCATAACTGCAGAAAAGTCTGACATAATATTAACAAATAACCTGTGCTGAAAGCAGCCATCACTTCAGTCCTTTATGCTTTGCAAGATTTTGTGGTGAACAGCCCCAAATTCTAATCCTAAATCTACATTTCTACCAAGTTCAGCAATATACCCGTTCCCCGTAATTTGTCACTGATTGCAGAACATTGCAAACCCAGACACTCATTTTAGCGACGCAGGCTTGGCCAGAGGTACCGGCAGAGAGGGCTCCCACGCTCTAGGGCTCGCAGCCACGAACTCCGCTTCTCAAACAACACCCAACGATGGCGGAGCAGACGGGACGGTGGCACAGCCCAGAGTCCCTCCTGGCACCACAGGCATTACAAGAGGCACCAGTAAATAGAGATCTTCAGCTGATGCTTTTACAAAATCTACCCCTGGATCAAGTTTTCTGCAGAGCCTGCAGAAATACAAGGAGAGGTCAAACTCTGCTGTGCACCCGGGATCTTTGTGGGGACCAGCCTTTACTGAAGGGTCACGGTCCTTGCAAACAAACCCCACAAGCCCACTTTCCCTCGGCCTCCTCAGCAGCCTGGGTGAGCACAAATACACCAAACCCTGTTGTGAAGATTTCTTCCCATGATTAATGAGAGTCATTGCTGGGAACAAATTCTTCATCAGATTCCTGGAGCTTCCCAAGGCATAGCAAAGAGAAGAGGCTGTCATGCCCAAGCCTTCATCCACAGCAATAATCATTCCCTCATTCTAACACGACTCCATCAGCGTCTGTCAGCTCTTTAAAACGCCGTGCAGTTAGAGCACATCTTTCCTTTCCTGACCGTAGCCTAACTGCAATCTTCACCTTCTGCAAAGCCTGCAATAAACCTCACCTTGCCAGAGGTGCCTCTTCCTTTCGCTGCCATAGTTGATATATTAAGAAATAACTGTGCTCTTCAGGCCTCCTTCTCTTTACTCTGACCATACCCATCAGCTGTGCACAGCACCAGAGCTCACCCTACCCACCCACGGCACGATATTTTCAGCAATAAGCAATAATCATCCATTGCCCCCCCCAAACCAACCCCACACTCTAGTTCTTAGCCTGCCACAGAGCCTCTCATTCACAATTCTACGCCATGCGAGTAGCTAATGCAAAATTAGCCCTTCCTCTAGATCTCTATGCTCACATCAGCTCCAGTTCCCTTTTTCCCAACCTCTGAGTCTGGCTTTAACAGGGACCACAGAGCAGTGGCGAATCCATACCCCAAGACACGTCAGTCACCTGTGCCACAACACCGCCTCGTGTTGGCCCTCGGAGTCCTACGTCCTTGCAAGAAACACCGCTCCCTTGCCAGCCCCACAGCTTTGAATGTCACTGGGTATTTTCTGGAGGGTTAAACAAAGCCTGCAATAGCATTTCAGCTGGTCTTTGTAAGCCTTCAAAATAAGGTGGAACGATTAACAGAGACAAAGGGTTTCACCTCAGTGTTCAGGTTAATTCTCCCCCCTACCCCCTCTTATTTTAATGTTACTTCAACCAGTTGAGTTCCAACCAAGAAGCAAGAGCATCTGTGACAGGGTTTGGCCAGAAACAGATTTCTGACCATGGCACCAGAGAGATTCGCCAAAGACAGCTTGAAAAAAGAACAAGGCCCTAACAACCAAAGAATTTTGACGGGAAATCATCCAACACAATTAACAGCCTGCACAACGAGTAATTGTTCTTCCACGGCAATGGGTTGGCTTGCCTGGAAACAGAAAAAATACAAACTCGGAACATGAAAATAACAGCAGTTCTCTGATAGGTCGTGATGCCGCGTTGCGTACGAGAGAGCCAGGACGGTTGGAGAAATGAGGATTTTCCTGTTGGCCCAGCAAATCCACAGATTTAACTCTCTAAACCTTTGACAAGCCATTCCTCAATTTTCCAGCCCTCTGAGCTTTGGAGCCATTACTGTGTGCGTGAACACATCAAAGCAAGCGCTAAACCAGCTCTGTCCCACACCGTCAGCGTCCTGCTGCTGGTTTTCTCTGTGCAAGGGGAGCAGAAATTGTCCCGAGGCCTGCGAGAAAACCACTCATCCCCGACTCAAGTGGGAGAAAAGGAAGAAAGCAGCTTCCAGAAGCATTAAGCAAGCCTCGGGTGCTCCAGAGCACCCCTGACTAGGCTGAATTAACAGGACTGCTGGAGCACCGCCATGAAACGGGACATGGCCAATGCTCCCCGAGGCGTCTCCAAATGCTCTGCTGCGGGAGCGAAAGGCTCACAAAATCAGGGGAAGTGGAGAAGCGGCCGCCTAGTGAAAAATCCTGCCTTCCCTTCACAGCCTCCAAGAGATACGGAGACGATTGTTTCTCCTGCTGAAAGGAAGCAGGTGGCAAAATTACAAACAGAGCAGCAGGGCCAAGAGACTGCTGGGAGAGAATTGATGATTTGAATGAGACGGCGAAGATTTCCTATTCTGAGTCTTATTAGAGCCCTGGCCGCACACCTCCTCTCGGTTTGGGTGCATTCATTTTCTCTCCTCCTCCGTCAGCTGTTGTTCCTTTCTTTCCTCATATGCGTCAGGCTGTAGGAGCAGGTCTCTGCAATCAAGCGACAACAGCTATCATTAATCCTTCTGGCTCTCAAACGTTGTCATTAGTCGGAGAACCGTGCTAGCACGGAGCTACTCGCTTATGCCTTGAGCCATTATCAGGAGGAGCGTCACAACCGCCCCCTTCTGCTTAGAAAGACTCAAGATAATAAAAAGTAATTTCACTTATCTCCACCTGACCCCTCATGAAAGCAGCCGTGCAGAACAACCTGGGCTGTTCGTGGGAGGCCATGTTAAGGACAGGCGGCAATGTTTAGAAAGTCCCCACCCAGTCCTTTGCAGAAGCGCTTTAGCGAGGGTGGCTGACACTACGTGAAATGGTTTGGCTCCCGTGTACCTCCTCGTGCAGGAGCTCTCGGCAGGAGCTGCACACAGCTCAATCGCTCCCAACCCAACAGAGGGGAAGAGCAGAGCAGCAGAGCACGCTCTCAGGACAGCCCTACCCAGCCATTCCGTAGGGAAGCGCCGACACCGGACAGCAACGGCGCTTGCTGCTTCTCTGGAGGCAGCCTGCTGCCCTAGCGCTGGGTGGGGTGAGCCACCACGGCTCTTCTCATTTCCCTGCCATTGGGACCCTGCCAGGAAAGCAGCTTCGTCAGGAACATTCAAAGTTAAGAGAAAACTAAGCTGTAAAGCTTCTGAAATGCAGTTGGAGAGTCAGTCCCGCCAGCGCGTCACTGTCCCACTGCTGCGCATCCAACATCCTCACCTACCTACAGGCTGACTTGGCAATAAAGTGAATTGATGAAAGTGAATCGTGGCATTCTTTTGCTTCTTTCCAGAGGCACACCCCAAATCCTCCCCAAACCTTAGCTGCATATGCTTTCCCACACCTGGTGCTTGCACAGAGCCCAGCTTAGAGGCTGTCAACCATTCTTGCATCAGCTGTCATCCCTGTAGGATCAGAAAATAAACCAGGAACTTGGGCTCCTGCTGTCTGGAACCCTCAAACCAATTCTTAGACACTCTTTCATACATAATTAGCAACCTGTTCCTCTTAGCACAGAACATAATCACCACCACTAGGTAGTGAAGTAGCGCGATGCTACCACTAATTTCAGTAAGACCCACATTGCTGAATTTGACTTAAACACCCCCGAGAAGCCAAAAAGAATGAATCACCCTGTTAGAGCGGTGCAAAACAGACTCGGGCCAAAAGAGGTCTGCAGAACTGAGGAGGCGGAAGAGCAATTGGCTAAAATTCCTGCGTCGCCCCAGTAGGAAAAGCTCCATTAGAGGCAGGTACAGATATATGGAACGCTGCTGAAGCAGGCACCCGCTGAGCGTGCACAACCAGGAGGCGCCTTACTGCTGTTATGCAAACAAGTACTACTGATAGGAAGAACAAAGACAGCTTCTTAGTGTGTTGGACAGATAAATCCATGTAACGTTCCTTAAATTTAACTGCTGAGGTTTTGTCTCATGTAAAATACACACACAAGTTCTGAAGCTATTTTGCTCTTGAAAGCTTTCCACCCAGTCACCCTCTGGACACTCAGGCAAGCTGTGACGCACGTTGTTCTCTTGCCTCTGAATCCTTCATCCCTGAATGAGCAGCCTCTATCAAAATGCACAGAACAGGGCAGCTTTAACCTTGTTACTCCGTGGGGTCGCTGTGAGGTTTCCTTCGTAGCTGCTCTTTCTGATGCCTTTAAAGCTGCCTCCAGGCAGGGGTTTGGAACAAGCCGTACTGTATCGCTAGCTTCATACATTCTGAAAGCTTTTTTCAGCTCTCAGCTGTAGGCAGGGAAAGCAAAAAGGCAGAGAAACCGAAAATGCTAGTTGGGACACGAGGGAGATGCACAAGGAAGAGGAGAGGAGACAAACGCTTGTTTAGGGGGTCGTAAAGTCCCCTTGAACATTCCTGAGGTTGATCAGCTCACGTAAACGATCTCGACCCCATTAAAATGATGAGACTACAAACATTTACACAACTAAATAATGTGTTTGTTGACTTAAGGAATGAAGCATACTCTCCTGTAGAACTATTCCAATAGCGTTAATCCCAAAATTAACTTTGCCACATGCCTCTTAATTGCTGCCATTTTTCAGAAGACACACGTAGGATCAAATTGGAGGTTTAAAAATGTCACCTTCACATTGAGTTAATCCCAAACAGACAGGACAATAGAAACGCATCCAGTGAACTCTTCCCCCTAAGGTCACCCCCACCACTGTTAGCAGTGAGCTGCCATTTCAGCGCAGGCAGTCAGGGCAGGGAGGACGTTGGGGTTTGCTGATCAAACACCAAAGCAGTCAGCATAGCTGTGCTGACTTAAATGATTTGTCCTGTCCTGAAAGAGAGGGGAAAAGGAAAAATAAAGTCCACTGCGGAAGCCAAAGGATCCTGGTTTGCACACTTTTGCTTTGATTTCTCACTATAGGGTTTTTTCCATGAAAAATACAGAAGAGCCCTACTTGAACATCTTGATCCCCACACTTTTCAGGCATAAAAAGCACGCTAAATTTTGCTATGGTATTTTTAGCCCACTTTTAACAGAACTATTTTCATTATATACCCCATCCCGTTAGTTACTCAGTCCTTTGCCACTTGGCTTTGGACAACAGATACCAGGCACGCTGGCCCACGAGAGCTTACCGAGACCTGAGCCAGACAGAAGCAGAAAGCAGAGCACCCGCCGGGTGCAGGGCTCGGGCAGCAGCTGCAGTCCCCTACGCTGCCAGAACCAAAGCAAGGCAAATCAATGAGCAAAACGGGAGTCGAAAATTTTGACGACAAAAACTGTCTGCAAATGCTTTTGGGTCCTTTCAAACGCCCGTGTTTGAATTCTGCCTGGTTGGGAACAGAGCGGTGCCACAGGAGTCGCAGCCTTGGCCCCCTCCCTCTGCAGAGATTGTTCGGCCGGGGAGTTCCCCGTCATATGGCAGGAAGGGAGCAAAAGCACTTTCTCTGCCAAACAGAAGATGACACATCGCTTTACAACCAACCTAATTCCGTATACATCCCAGACTTTTGTGTCTGAACCTGCTCTGTCTGAACCATTCAGGACCACAAGGCTGAGAAAAAAAATACAACCTCCCACCCGTGACAGAGTCCAGCAGGGAGAAATCGTGAAGAGCAATACCCCAAACCCATGACGAAGAAAGGTTTCAAGACATTTCAAAACACGGTACGTTCATGCCATGTCAGTCCCCACCAACTCTGTTCCGTCAAACACCCCTGACCTGTGCGGGTAAGGCAAACACTCACCTTCCTCCAGCATAAATGCTGTGTAACCGCAGGGATGCTGACCCTGCACAGCACCCATAAAGAGCTTTTACAACACAAAATTACAGTGATGTTTCCTGTTTGGAAATGAGCGTCCATGATTAGCCATTCACAAGTTTTGGGCAACTTTAATAACATCATTTTCATACAACAGCCACGGGCTACGCACCTCTCTCCAGCCCAGCTGATATCAGGGAGGATCACTAAAGGAAAAGCACGCAAACACAGCCACTTATTTGCACTTATTTCCTAAAGACTTTGCTACAGCTGGATAATTTTTGCACTTTTCCCCTCACTGAAGGGATTCATCACCAGATCATGGTCCAGTCAGCCTTTACACTGAAGTGGTTCTTTGCTCCTCTCAGAAGAGGATGGTACCAAGGCCCACAAACAACGGAGAAAATGATTCATCAAAGCAAGGACAGCAATCGTGCCCCAGATACATTTAGCATTGCGTGTTTTCAGAGCTCACATAACCAATGGAACGGGACAAAGACATTCCTGCTTTCTTCTCATACCAACGTAGAACAGTCTGCAAAACCCAATACCTATTGATTACCATGCTCCAGCTCTGCCCTCTGACCCCACCTGGAATTAAGCATCATGTGCTTGCTGTTACTGTTTGGGGTCACCCTCTGTTTCCCAGCTTGTGCTGGGTGTATCTTATAAAATACAGGCTTGAGATTTTTAGGGGAGTCCCTGGGCAGCTACTGCCCCCTTCTTTTAAAGATAAGCAGAAGAAAAAACCCCACCCCTCCACCTCCAGAGTCACTTAAAGACCAGCACAGAAAGGAAGACCCATGCTGTGAACACACAGGCTTGTAAATACCTTGAGTTCTGGGGAGGGTTCCAGAGCTCAGTGAGGACACGAACGAAAAGAGGAGGATTTGGGTGCCTTGCTGTTTCACAATTAAGCCTTATATGTAATTCCAATTAAATCAGCAACAAAAGGAACAAACGTGGGAACAGGCAGCAGCTGGCAAGCAGAACATCTCCATCCTTACAGGCACTCCCCACATGCTTAAGGAGCAGTCCAAGCTCTAAATCCTGGCACAACACCCCAGAGAAAGGTAAGGGAGGGCAAATCCATCCCTGCCTACAGCAGGCGCTTTGGGGCAGGGCCGAGATCTGCAGCAGCGCCATTTCTCTCCAGACACGACTACAGAGGAAAAAGTAACCTGAAATTATCCTTTTGTTGCCCCTTGTTTATAAACCTATAGCTGCTTCTTTTCACCTCCTGCTTCTCATGAAGTGTCTCTAGTAGCAGGCCATTTGTCACGCTGCCGGCTCATCCAGTCAAACGGCCCCCCCATCTATTTTGTATTTCACCATGGGCCTTCATCTGATATATGACCAGTTACTCCCTCAAAAGGGTCTTATACTGTACCCCAATGCCTTAGGCCTTTAGACAAACTAGACCAGTGCTGGCTCCTACCCATCTTAATACAATGGAGATTACAGTCAGCAGCCTGTTATTTCATGGACATCTTATTCAGAGCCCCTGTGTGGACACACTTATTATCCAGGAAGAAGGGGTGTGGTTTAATCCCTTTTTTTGACCCAAAAACCTGAACTGATAACTATAAGCAAGCAGGAGAAATATTTAATTGACATAGTAAGGAAGCAGGCAGTTTTATTACATACAAAAGTCACACACAACAAACGTCAAAATCGACTTTATTGAGCTGCCACACACAGATGTTCACAGTAGGCAACTGCCAGAGTTGAACAGAGAGCTATAGAAATAGCATCTGGGGCTCAGAAGAGTAAAATCTTACCAGGTCACAGAGGCAGGGGATGACATTTGGGAACAGAGCCTTGCTGACTGCAAAGGATTCGTGCACCAGGGCCAAAGTCTGCAGCAAGCAGTCCTGCTCAGCCAGCAAGTGCATTCAGACAGCTTACCACCAACAGGAGCTGGATTTTCCACCTCTTATTCCAATATCATGGAGGGCTGAAGCTTCAAGTTAACCATCGAGGTCCTGCATCACCACCAGCCCCTGCCCTGGCCCCATCAATGAGCTCTCTACTCTGCCTTTTACCAAATCTAACCAACACATGCCCACCTGGCTACTGGGCCAGCTGAACACTGAAGAACCAACCATCAGCACCAACAACCATCAGACAGCACCGGACCAGCCCTCTGGAGAGCAAACCCCAAGAAGCAGCCATGCTGCTTGGCACAAGCAGACTTGCATCCTAGTTAAGGCTATTGCCTCCATTTTCAGACTTCCACTGCAATTGTTCTGGCAAGGGAACTTTTAAACAAGTCTAACTGGAAAATATTTCCTGGAACAGATCCTCCAATAAACCCTCCAAATGAACCACAGGAAACCTTATTTCCACATTTAGAAAACCTTAAGCAAGGACCTAGGAAACCCAAGTGTGCTGTAGGATTATTTGGAGTCACAACCAACCGAGGGTAAGGCTGTAAAAAGAAGGGCAGTAAACAGCTTCAGTTGCTTGTCACTCCAGCCACTACAGCCAGGGGAGCTTTCCTGGAATTTTAGGTCAAGTGTCTCTTCCAAGCTAAACAACAAGTGACCAAACAAACAGGCAGTCCAAGATTTATTTTCTTTGTACTTGAAGTAGCACAGACCCCCTGGGAGCAATTGGAATCAAAGGGCAGACCTAAAAAACTGCTCCTGCCTGCTGCTCTCTGCACATCATCTTCTTCGGGCAGTGCTTAGGTGCCATTTACCAGAGGCAAGAAAACAGCCTCTCAATTCCTTACAAATCCATCTCAACAGACTAGCATGCCAGGGCCCAGCAGCGACTGTTCTTTGTGTTTCTGCTTACACATGCTTTATTTCTGCTTTCACAGGTTCTTTTCTGCCAAGCTCATTTCGATATTTTTATCTTCTAAAATATTCCAGCAAAGTTGAGTTGGTTTTAACTGTAACTAAAATGATCCAAAAGCATTAAATGTTTAACACAAATTAGGTTTAATCTGTGGAAACAACACCGAGAAGATAAATAGGGGTCACTTCATGAGCCCTGCAGTTTGCAACAGGACTTCCATGTTTGAGGCATCAAAAGTGACATTCGCTGGTATATTAAACCTAACTCACACAAGCAAAGCTGCTTCTCTGAAGTTTGGGGAGAGAAGTCAGCTCCTTGGCTTGAGTCATTAGTAAAGAGCAGAACGACTGCCTTGCACAGCCAAGTTGACTGCTCATAAGTACAGGTCCTGGAGAAAAATGAAGGATAAGTGCTCCACAACAAACAGAAACCCTTTTAGCTGCTGAAAAGTCAGCCTCCTGCTGCTGCTTCATTTCAGACAACAGAGCTCATCAACAAGCTCTCAGAAGTGAAGCATGACAACAACTCAGTGGAATCACACCATGCCAACCCACTAAATCACTCCAGATTCCTTTTTCCCCTCCAAACGCATAGTGTTCATGGGCAAGGCAGAGGTGGCAGCAACCAGCAGCCGGGTCACACTTGTAGACATGAAGAACAAAGTCTTCTTGAACTCTGGTGTATTCAACTGGAAATGGAGACCAGGGTCCAAGGGGAATTTCTGAGCCATCTGTGTGTGGTGACAAGACCACAGCAATCCCACCACCACTGAGGAGCAGATTGGGAAAGCAAGGGTATGATCTGTAAAACCACCCCTATCAGCCTGTGCAGTTACCGGGTTGGTAACTGGAAGCATTTAATAGCATTAACATGAAACACAGGCTCACATCAGAGGACAGACTCTGGTTTAGGATACAAGTACTATGATTACAGCAACACAGAATCATTTCAGCCAGCTTTTTTTGCTCTACTTGTATCTATAGTCCCATATGTCCTTGTAGGGGTGCCTACATTTTGGTATTACAATTAAAAGACAAAGAATTTATGATTTTCTTATGACAAGGAGCAAATTATTCCTCTGAAGCCAAAGCAGATTGATTTTCCTCAGAAAGGCACATTCAGATTCAGTTATTGAACTATACCACAATTGCACAAGCAAAGCCTTCCGAGTACAGCTCATGCACAGAGGTTACAACCTCACATTTATACCAGGAGGCTAACTCAAGTGCCAAAACCAAACCATCTCAGTAGCCAGCTGATATAAACATTCATCTTCTGCATACAAAGCCCCATTTACAGATGTGGAAGACAGGAGAAATGCTTAGCTATAAGCATGTGCTGGACGAAATACTTGGTTGAAGTTGAACAAGCAGAGAGGAAAGGAAAGCTTCTCAGCAGGCCTTGGCAAGGGCAGGATTTTATTAGATCCAATGCCAGGCAGAGTCAGGGGTTCTGTTCAAAGCACACTTAAGGCAGCAACTGTGCCCTCTTTAAGCATTCAGCATCACACACCCACCCATTTCACCCACCTCTACAGCAGCTGAGAGAGCACCAAGCATGGAAATAACCCAAAGCTTTAACTCCCTGGCTAAGTTCTCTCCCTGCACCCATCCCTTCCTCCTCCAGACACCCAGTGCAGACACACAGGAACCAGCACTGCCTCTGTCACAAGCTGGCTCCAGTCTTCCTGTTAATGCCCGCAACATTTCACCTCAGTCAAACAGAGCTGTAGCTGCATCTGCTGTGCTGCTGTTTATCAGCGTCATTTGGCAAGTACTGGTGGTGAGAACTTCACTGCACAGCATGCCTCAAAGGATCCATTTATGCATCGAGGACAGCTGAAGCCAACCAACCCCTCCAGATAGAAAACTTGGTTCAGGGGCTCAAAGGCTTCCTCATGAGCAGCAGTTGATCTTTCTCTTCTTAGACTTAACTTGGAGTTCTCCAGCACTACATTTGCCATGCTCCTTTTGGCAAGTAGAACCTTACAGACCACCCCAAGCCTTAGCATCCAATTTTCTCTTTTCTTCTCCTATGCAACTAAGGCCCTTTCAGTGCAAGTACTAACCAGGGCAACAAAAATCATCATCCTGCAAAGGCTGGCTGTGCAACACAGAGGACTCCAAGCCTGCCGCTGTGAACACTGCACTTAGGAAAGCAGGTCAAACCCCATGGGATTCATTGTGCAAGAGGACAATGTCAGGCCAAGAGCAACATCACTTAAGCACGGCCATGGGCAGCACCGTTGATGCCTCTACCTCGTGGAAGTTAGAGCTGAGAAATTGCTTCCAGCACAGCACACATGATCAACCCTGCATCCACCAGGGAACTGCTCCTGCATGAAGGAACACTGGTTTTAGGGACACCACAAGTCACCTACAAGGCAACGCTGGAACTGAATCTACATGTTGTGAGAAACTGGTAACAAAACTCTGACCTTACAGGCGTATCAAGAGCACCTCTTCACCCAGCAGCTGCTCAAGTGAAGGTACTGAGTAAACACCTCACAGAAACAGCACTCAAAGCAATGCTGACACTTGAAACAGCACAGCATTTTATATTTTTGAAGCAAACCCAAAAAATCGTTACCCCTGCTATCACACCAGACCCATCTCCTACAATATAGCATTAACAAGTACCACAAGTACCTCACTCTACACAGTAGCATAACACTTGCCTGCAACCCAGAAAAACATTTGTTATACTTAAGGTACAGAATGGTAACACCAAAGTTCATCAGCTTAGGCAACAGCACTTGATCATTAAAAAAAAGCTACAGCTTCTTTTGCTTGTTACAGTTGAACCAAAACCAGCTCCACAGACCAGGACAGGTTAGAATAGAAACGGGATACCCGACAGTCCTGAAGCCTTGCTAAGTCTGGACCTAGGTCAGTGGCCCCTTACTAGCCACGCCAGTGGGCTCTCTTCCTTATCACTAAATCAAGCACACACTTCACAAGGCTGTTGGGATCTAGAGCACTGATGTTCTCCCTGCTACCTCTGCCTTCTTGCCTGAGAAACATGCTTTCCAGCTGCCTGCACCCCCACCTCTTACCACTTTTGAAATAAAAAAAAAAATCAAGTTTCAGCTAGATTCACCTGGTTCTGTGCAGCTCCCACACTCCAGCAAATGATGAAGTGGTGTCTGTACCAAGAGCAGGTGACATAGGACAGTGGGGGTCACCCACCCCAACGCTGAGGCATCTTAGGGCTACATTCTTGCATTTGCAGTGCAAGAAGCATTCAGGCAGGCACTCTTCTCCACTAGAAGGAAACAAAAAATGACAAAAAAATTAAAAGGTAGGAAAAAATATCAGAAGTATGAAGGACTCTTGATCCTAGGTAGTAGTGCTGTGGGACATAAAGTGGAGAAGTTCAGTGATGCATTCCTTCTCCTCTGCAAGGTGTAGCCCACAAGGAAGCTGCAGAACCAATGCAGGTTCTAGGCTGCCAAGGTTCTAGGCCGCCATTTCATCAATATGGTAATAAGCACCTTACTTAAATTAAAAAGTTTATATATGCTTTGAACATATTTTTCTACATTGTCTTTTCAAACATTTATATTTCATAGAACCATTTGGCTGGAAAACACCTTTCAGATCATTGAGTCCAACTGCCCCTGTCCACCACTACACCCTGTCCCTAAGCACCTCATCTGCCCAGCTTTTAAATACCTCCAGGGATGGGGACTCCACCGCTTCCCTGGGCAGCCTCTTTCAGTATTTGACAGCCCTTTGAGGGAAGAAGTTTTTCCCAAGACCCAATGTAAACCTCCCCTGGCACAACTTGAGGCCATTTCCTTTCATTACTGGGAGAAGAGCCCAGGCCCCCCCCTCCTGTCAGGGAATAGCAAGGGGCAATAAGGGCTCCCCTCAGCCTCCTCTTCTCCAGGCTAAAGTTTATCCTTAATTTAACAGCTCATGTCCAAAACAGCTTTAACACAACGCACAGACTGTGCTCCCTGCTGGGCTACTGAACCTAAAGCTTGCATGTTATCATCCTTATGACTGGTAAGGAAACTCTCAGTTATTTAGTCATTAGTGCAGATAAAGAAAAATAATTAGTGGAGTTGAAGCAAGACATTTCTGCCTCTTACTACATCCCAAACACACCCCAATTCCTCACCATGGGTAAGAGCCCTGCTCATGCCCATGAGAACTTGGCATGCTCAGGGTTTACAGAAGAACAGACCAAGAAAACATTTCCCACCCCATAGCACCGGTGCTCAGCACTTGGCCTTCCCCACAGAAAGGCTGGGGCCAGCGAGAGCAGCCCAGCTCTAACACACCCACCCCAACAGCCTCCATGGCCACCAAGGGCTGGAAAGCAAAAGACAATGACAGACAGGATGGAACTAAGCCCCAAGCCCCCAAAATTCTAAACAAAAAAACCCCTAAAATAGCCTTTTATGCCACATGGCTGCACAGCAAGGGCCTCACAGAAAAAGAGGTCCCTGAGGAGCCCCCAAACCTCCCCCCTCACCCCAGCCCTGTCACAGGCTCAGCAAAAATGACCCAGAACCAGCCCTGAGCACGTCATGAAAAAAGCCCCAAACTCCCTGTGGAAAAAACATAAAATAATAATAAAATTTACTGTGAGGAGAGCGAAACAGGCGGGAACAGCCCAACGGTCGAAAGTAACCGTTACAACGCCACGAAGAAATGACCGCCACGCGGCAACCACCCTGATGTACTCCCTCCTGGCTCGCGATTGGTGGATCCCGCCTGACGATCACAGCGCTGATTGGGACGGCGGCGCTAAGGCCACGCCCATTGCCCCGCCCTCCCGCCAGGTGCGCGTGCCTCCCGCCGAGGCTTTAAGAAGCCCCGAGAGAGGCGCCCGCCGCTGCAGTTCCACCCGCCGCCGCCAGGGGGCGCCACCACGGGGGCTCAGCGGCCGGGCCGCGGCGGGAGCAGGTGAGGGCCGCGGAGGGGGAGGGGGGGCGCTTACTGGGGGGCCCCCGACTACTGGGGGGGGCCCCGCTTACTGGGGGGGCCCTGGCTGCAGGGTGGGGGCTCCCCGCGCCCGGGGCCTTTCTGCGGGAGAGCCGAGGGCCCCGCCGTGCCCCTGAGGAGTCCCGGGCCCGGCCTCGGGGAGTGGGGCTGGGCCCGGGCAGGGCCGGTTGGGCTCCGCCGCGGCCTGGGGCGGGAGAGGCCCGGGCCCGGGCGGGGCTTGAGGGGGGGCCCGGGGCGGTGGGGGTGCTCTGGGTTGAGGTGTGGGGGGTGCAGGGGTCCGGCCGGGCCGTGGGGCGGTGGGGGCCGGGGGCGCTGGGACCCCCAGGTTGGGGCGGGTGGGCGGCTCTGTCCCGGGGGTGCGGGGCCTCCTGCAGAGGGGGTGCGCAGGGGGGGACTCCGGGTGCACCGCCCGCGGGGTGTCCCCCCTGTGAACACCCCCGGGGCGCTGGGAGGGGGCTGGGGTCCTGCTTTCCATCCCGGGAGCTGCTGCTGCTCCGGGGTAACGGGGGGTGCTTCCCAGGCCGGGTAACGGGGGGTGCTTCCCAGGCCGGGTAACGGGGGGGCTCCCAGGCCGGGTAAGGGGGGGTGCTTCCCGGACGGGTAATGGGGGGGACTTCCCGGCCAGCACCCGGCCCTGCTCATGTCCTAGGCCCTGCGCCTGGGGAATCGCCTGGGACCCTCAGCTCCCGACGCCCCGCTCGTCCCGGTGCCTTGTCTCCCACTTTGTGCAACCGGGGCGATGTGGTGGTGGAGTTAGCGCATTTTTGGTATGGGTTTTGTGGGCCCCGTGTAACGCACGTACGGCTGGGTTTGCCAAGAAGGAGACCTTTTGTCTTTATTGTTCCAGGCTGCACCCGCTTCCAGCCCCGCACAGGCCAGGATGCTTTGGGCGGCACAGGCCGGGCGTTCCCTGCACACCGGGGCACGGTTTTGGCACCCAGACCCCCAGATGGGATGGGTGAGGGACAGACTGCCAGGATTTCCAGGGGTTCCTGAAAGAGGGGGAGCAGAGAGGCTCGTTAGTGCCCCACTCATGGTGAGTAACAGGTGGCAGGAGGAGAGGCCCTGGGAGCTGGGGGCACCCGAATTGGCTCCATCTGTCCTCCTGGCCTGGCTTTGCCCTCAGCTGCTTCTGGTTCTCAGCTTCAGGAGCCAGCAGCTGCTCTGAAGAATGGGGTTTGTTTCTCTCTTCCAGAACCCAAGAGCTGCTTCTCTCTTCCAGAACCCAGGAGCTGCTGCTGGTTCCCAGCAGGGCTGGGGCTGGGGGGGAGCCCGTCCCCTGCACTGCTGGAGTGGCGGGGCTGGGACCAGAACTGCTGCAGCCGCTCTTCAGGTCACCCAGAGGAACAGCCTTTCGGTAGGAGTTTGTGGTGAGATCAAGTGTGTCATTAAATGCATTTTTGTTTCCTTTTGGTTAATGCAGTTTATCAGCTGATGGGTTTAAACACCTGTTTGTGTTTGCCAGCCACAAGTTACTGTTAAGGTGTGAAGTTAGAACATAAGATTGAAAGTTAAAGTGTTCACTTGCACAGCAGTTGTACTGGGACATTGATTTTTACCACACTTTTCTTCCCCCTCTGCAGAAAAGGGTGTTTTATTGTCCCCCATCCTTCTCCGAGCCCTTCTTGTCCGTGTGGCGGACCCCAGAGCATCTCAGCCGGTGGGTGTTTGCCAGGAGCCCACCAGTGGCCTGTGCTGCAGCGTGATGAGGTGATGGAGTTTTACCAGAGACGCACGGCGTGTTTGTGCTGAAGTAAAACAAAGTAAAGGCCGGCCGGCCCTGGACACAAGGACTCTGCTTCGTGGGAGCCGAGAGCTGTCCCTAGAGGATGAAGGGCCCCCCCGGGCACCCGAGGTAACGCTGGTGTCCCAGCCCCTCTGGGGTGGCTTTGAAAACCTCCCGGCGTCACGGAGCAAGGACTCTGGCCAGGGGGGCTGCGGGGTTGTCTGGATCCGCAGACAAGCAGCAAGGACGCTGCAGAAATGGAGTCGCTCTGCCACGTGTGTCTGTGATCAGCAGCGGGTGGTGTGGGTGCCAGCCCTCAGTCAGAGGTGCTGGGCCTGAGCGTCGCCGGGGGAAGAACCATCAGGACAGCCAGGAGGGAGGCGCTGAGCTTTTCCGCCAGGGATCCAGGGCCGGACACCTGGGAGTGGTTCAAAGCTGCGCCAGGGAAGGTCCAGACTAGAGGTGAGGAAGCATTTCTTTACTGGTCAAACACTGGGACAGGCTTCCAAGAGCAACGGCCGATGCCCTGAGCCTGGCAGGGTTCAAGAGGTGCCTGGAGAAGGCCCTTAACAGCATGGGGTAATTTTTGGCCAGCCCTGAAGTGGTCAGGCAGTTGGGCTGTTCTGATCTGATCACCCAGATCCTTGTGGGTTGCTTCTAGCTGAAGTGCCTTGGGGTCTAGGCTGCCTTGGGGTCTAGGCTGCCTTGGGGTCT
>JADKXX010024532.1:0-94099 GCA_017310255.1 Butorides virescens | reverse complement strand
GGGGGGGGCATCGGGGCTGGGGAGGCATCGGGGCTGGGAATGCATCGGGGCTGGGGATGCATCGGGGCTGGGGGGCATCGGGGCTGGGGATGCATTTGGGCTAGGAATGCATCGGGGCTGGGGTGCATTGGGGGTGGGGGGCATCAGGGTGGGGGGCATCAGGGCTGGGGGTGGGCAGGGAGCTCCGGCTGCAAATACAGGGTGGGATGGGGCAGCTCAGTGCCCCAGATCTTCAGCTGAAAGCTCGGGGCGGGGGGAGAACTCCAGGATGAATTTTCCAAGCTAAACTTGAATATCTGACCTTGAATTTCCCCCTCTCCCCCAGGAAGAGACCCAGAGGCCTGGCTTTTGAAAGACGGAAGAGCATGGACAGCGGGAGCGGAATGGCCGTCGGCTACCCGCACCGCTTCCCGGCGGCTGCCGCCATCCCAATCCCGGGGGCACGGGGCCCGTGCTCCGCAGGGCTGGGGCCGGGTCTGCCCTGGCCCCGTTCATCCCGGGGCAGCGCGAGGGGCTCGGCTCAGCCTCCCCGCAGCATGGGGAATATTTTCACGCCGGGTTCTTTTAAGTGTGCTTTATAATATTTTATTACTTTATAAACTTTATAAAAGTCAATATTATCGGGTAGTTCGCAAGCAACGTGGATAAATGTTTTTGTGGAAATGAAGGGGTCGGGGAGGGGCTGCAGAGGCCGGGCAGAGCGCTGGCCCCTCGGGTCTGATGTGGAAGGAGACGCCTCTCGGTAGCAGCATCCCAATTAGAGGCTGATTGCCTAATTACTCCTTTCCACCTGCGCCTGCCCTGCCCTTCACGCATAAAAAGGCGCCAGGGGGATGAGCCCCTGGCCCAGATGCTCCTCTCCCTGCTTCCCGGGTCCTGAGGAATGTGCAGAAGGTGTGGGGCCGTTCCTGCAGGTAGCGGAGGGAATGAAGACGCTGTGATTGCGGATGGCAGCGCTCACGTCCCCCGGCGCGCCCGGCATCCTGCTGCGCTCACGGTAGGGATGACTTTGTTGGAGAGGGGGAAGTGCAGTGATCTGTGCAGCGTGGAAACCCTCCCTGGCTGGGGGGAACTGGCCCCTCCGTCCCCCAGGGGGTTCCCCCACCCACCCCTTCAGCCGGCAGCCCTGCCCTGGGACAGGAGATGTCCCAGTCTTGTTGGAGGTGGAGCACGGCTGCACTGATGCTCATGTGCCAGGTTTCAAATACTGCGTTTCCCTTTTTTGCTGCAGTTAATAAGGCGCCCCCCCCCCCTCCTCCCTTGGGCCCAATCCTCAGAGCGTGACACAAAACCCCCTGTGGGTAACACAGGAAAGCGTGAAGCCCCAGGGATAAACTAGCTCTGTTTTACCTGGTGTGAAAATCCCTTTGCCTACACCTGAGCGGCCTCTGGGCTGATAAAAACTTGTCAGGGGAAAGGACTTCTCCTCTGAACGGAGCTGGGTGGCACCTTCCCGCCATCGGGCTTGCGGCTGCTGGAATCTCTGCCCTCATTACAGTTCTCAGGGTGTTCTCTCCAATGCCTTTCCTCTGATACATCTGAAGGGTTCACAGCCCCATGCTGTCACCTGCAGAACTGCCCGCTGGCCCTGTGGGACTCCTTTAAGCCGGATTTTAACAGGCTCTCACCTGGTAACAGGCTGAGGTTGCTGTCTGGTGTGATGAGAGCTCTTGCTCTGGTGTAGTCATTCCCTGAGCCCCTCTGGAAGTGGAATCCCAGCCCAGTTGGCAACTGCTGCTGTTGCAGGTTGCAAGCCATTTACCCTGACACCTTGTGGGCTCATCTGTGATTAACAGGGCTCGTTAGGGCTTGCAAGTGGTGCTTAAGTGGATCTTAGAGGGGTTTTTAAAGGCTCTTGCTTATTAAATGTTAGTATTGGTGTGCTCGGCAAGAACATGAATTCAACTGGGCACACGCTTCAGATTGACTTGCCCAGCTTAAATCTGTCAAGAAGGCACTGGGGGGATGGAATTCTTGGCAGGATGGGGTACACCAGAGGTTCAGCTGAGTCCTGAAGCCCAACTGAGCGATGCAAACCTCAGTGCAGTGGGTTGGAAATGTGGCCTCTTCATAGGAACTGGTTTGCCCTTTTTTACGGTCATTGAGCATTTTTTCATGGCATCACTTGGCATCAAAATCAGTAATTACAGACCCAATACCAAAATACCGCTGGCAAATCCCAGGGTGAACCACCCCAGCCCAAGTTATTGCCCCCACGGTGGGCAGTGGTAGCGGAGGCCAAGGCTGCTGCCGCGCCGTGCGGCGCTCGCCGGTTTGGGAAGGCTCGGTAGGTCCCCAGCAGCACTGTCCCATCCCAGGTGGGACCAGGGTGGCTGAACCCCTCCTTGGAGGTCAGTGCATGGAGCGGGGCTCCCAGCCACCAGCCCTCGCTGCAGGTAAGCACCCAACACGGGGCGCTCCTTGCTGCCCTTGTGCTGGCTGGATGCTAGGGAGGATCCTTCCTTGATCTCCAGGCGCCTTTCCTGCCTCATCCAGACGTGCTACGTGCGCACACGCAGCCATTGGATCCCCCTCTTGGCCTCTCTTCAGCTGAGTTAACAAACCCTGAAGTTTTTCTAGACTTGGTTACCCCCCTGCCCTGTTTCTCTAGACTCCACCTCTGAGATGAAAACCTCCCCATTTTCTTACCAGATCAGCTTTTCCCTGGAAGTTCCAGTCTGGATCCACTGTTCTTGAAAACAGGCAACCGGAATGGCATAAAAACTTGCCGTTGGCCTTTTGGAAGAGTCCCTGATGGACCCAGGTCAGGCAGCGCTGCTGAATGCCGGGCACTACGGCCCAAACCCCCCCCTCCCCCCCCCCCCCCCCCCCCCCCCCCAAAAGCCTCGGGGTAACGCAGTGGCTCTGCGTGCCTGCCCAGCACACGTCCCTGCTTGCCCCCGTGTCCCTCCATCTCAGGGTCATGGGGAGGCTGGGGCTGTAGGGAAACACCGGCTATGGATGCAAGCCCATAGTTGTCAAGTGAGAAACACAGTAATTGTATCACAGGATGTGGTTCAGACCGATAGAATAATGGAATCCCAGGTTGGAAGGGACCTCAAGGATCATCTGGTCCAACCTTTCCAGGCAAGAGCCCAGCCTAGACAAGATGGCCCAGCACCCTGTCCAGCTGAGCCTTGGAAGCGTCCAATGTAGTGGAGTCAACCCCTCCCCTGGGGAGATGATTCCAGTGGGTGACTGTTCTCATGGTGAAACACTTTCCTCCCATGTCCAGTTGGGATCTTCTGAGGATTAACTTGTGTCCATTCCCCTTTCTCCTCTCCATGGGACTCCCTGTAGTCACCCCTTAGGTACTGGTACGTGGGGATGGGATCCCCTCGGAGCCTCCTCTGCTCAGGGCTGAACAAACCCAGCTCTCCCAGCCCCTCCCCATACGGCTGAGAGAGGCTTCCCAGTCCCTGGCTCACCTTGGTGGCCCTGCTCTGGACCCCTCCAGCCTGTCCCCAGCTTTTTGTAGAGTCTGAGAGTGGATGGTCTCAAAACTTTCTGAAGATAGATGGACCAGAAGGCCAGAACTCTTTACAACATGCACCTGTACTAAAATAATAGGGGTGAGGGGGTTTTGTTTGTTTTTTGTGCCCACCGCAGCCCTGAAGGCCTCTCATGGGTGCAGAAGGCTCCTCGGTACAGGAGAGAGCAGCTCCCCTCCCCGTTCCCTGGGCACGGGCTCCCTTAGCTCCCCTTTCTGAAAAAGCCAAGCCCCAAAGGTTACGTGTTCCCGACCGAGGGGCTGGAGCTGCCGCCCGGATGCTCCCATGTGTGCCAGGAGGCCTTTGGGTCGCTGGGAACGTGATCCTTCGCTCCTTCCTTACCCCCAGTTCCTCTGCAATCTCTGATGGCTTTTAAAAATCAAGTTAAATATTTAATTCAAATTAACTTTTTTCCCCAGACAGCAAAAGTCGTGCCCAGGATGTTGATGGCACAAGACAAAAACTTAAAAATGAAAAAACCAAACTCCCCTGCCGAATCAAACCAGAGGGAGACTTGTTCATGTTAAAGATTTTATTGCTACGTGCTCCCCAAAACAACAAACAGTATCAGTAGTGTACACGTTCTCGGGAGGGAAATGAGCTGGGTAGAGAGGAAACCAAAGAAGTCCAAGGATTATCTACACCCAAGGGTGAACACGTGGAAAGTCAAGGAGGAGAGGAGAGGGGGAGAAGGGACTTTGGGGAAGGGTAGAGGAAGAAACACACCCCACGGCTCGGGCTGAGGCTCGGGGACCGTCGGTACCACCCCCTCCGTACCCGTTCCTTGGCCCTTCCGAAGCCTCGCAGAAAGGCAGCAGCAACGCTGGGGAGGCGCCGGCCCCTGCGTGGTTGCGTCTGGTGGAGCGTGGGCCTCTTCCTCCCCGGGGAGGAGCCCCCCACCCCCCTCCTCATTTACCTGTACAGGTTCCCGACCACACCCTGCAGCCTTACTTCATCCTAGCGATTCCACGCCATCACCATGGCTGTTTCTCCAATTTTATCCCTGGGGTCCTCACGGCCTTTCCAGCGCTGAGAGGTTTGTAGTCGCTCGTCTTCTCAACGGGTTGATCATGAGGGCTTTTTACGGGGAAGCAAAAATTGCACGTGAAACTTGAAAAACCTACTCAGAAACTGAAGATGCCTGCAATAAAGAACTGTCCTAATATTTTTATTTTATTTTTTTTTTAAAGAATAAGATCAACAATTTCTCTACAGTAGTTTAGTTAGCTTAAATTTCGGTTCCATCCATATGAGAGAGCATGTCCAGGTGTGTATCTACATCTCTTTATTTTATCTTGGCAACAGGAATAGTCAACTGCCCTTAACGTAAATATTTAGTACATAAAATACTATCAAGAGATCAACTTTTAATAAATATCTTTTGTTCTGGATCCTATATACAAGTACTTTACAGCAACACACAGGAGAGCGCGCAACCGGGTGGACCGTGAGCAGGATGGTGGTTGACATAAATTACGAGGACGTTATTGCAGTCAGATGCATCGTGGCTGTGGAGACTTTGAGGTGAACCGTGCTGAAAAATAAATACCCCTCTCACCTTTAAATCCATGCTTCCAGTAGGGGAAAATAATTGTATCTACTTTACGTCTTGCCGCAGCCATTGCTTGTTGGCGCCTGTTGTACCTTGGCGACGCTTCCTCAGCTTCAGAGATCACCACCAGATCAGCTGGAGAAGACAACTCCCCGTGGACTGGTGAACATTACAGTCCTTACAGTGGCTACAGGGCTTCCCATGTGGGTCCGGACCCTTGGGTGGGAGTAGACTGGTGGGACAGCACCTTGGCTCCTAGATGGAAGCAACGCCGGCTCAGCGTAGGCCCTTTATCTCATGGGCCTGGAAAACCATTTCATAGAATCATAGAATGTTTTGGGTTGGAAGGGACCCCTGGAGGTCGTCTACTCCAACCCCCAATTTCCCTTCCCCGTGACTGCGGTTTCTACACCTTGCGATGGGCAGGTGGCTACAAGCAGACTCGTACCTCCAGGTTTACACTTCTTTCCCCCCCCCATTTCAAAAGAAAGCATCACATTGTTGATACTCAAAAAAAAAAAAAACCCAACCCCTTTCCTGGTGTCAGTTGATGGAACTCATCTGGCAACTGAACTCCTCCTCTTATGATAATGCTGCTTTAAAAATCAGCTCTGGGAAGGTAAATAAGGCAGTACGCAACGGCAGGCACCGAGCCATCGCCCGGAACGCGACAGCGGTGAACGCTTGTCTGACGGCGCAAAACTCTTAAAAATAATAGGGATTTTCTGCACTATACAGTATTTACACAAGGGCTGCAAAGCTGCTCGTAGGATATCCCTTCATAGAGATAAATTAGCAACGCAAGTCTGACGGATTCTGCGTGGGGTAATCGTTTGGTACCGCTGGTAGTGGGGCGTTTTCTGCGTGCGAGCGTTTAAAACCAAAAATCCCGAGGGGAGCGCTGAGGTCAGGGCCGCTTTTCTGTGCTAGAGCTGGGCTGATGCCCTCAGCCACTTCTGCTCGCGGGCAGGAATATTCTTTGGTGCTTTCCCCCAGCGCGTTCCAGCTAGCCAGAGAACGCACGACGGGAGGAGGACGGGAGCGACGAGAGAGTGAACCAGCACTTCTTGGTCTTTGTATTTACAAGGAAAAGGAGTCGGCGGCCCGCAGCGTCCTGCTTGCGGGAAGCAGCGCGCGCCGCAGCGTCCCGAAGGAAGGAGATGACACCCAACGCGCCAAACCAAGCCTCTTTCAACGCCCATCCTCCGCAAGGCGTCGACCTTCATCTTTCCACAGCGGAGGACCTCCGAGGTCTCTTCTCAACGTGCTGCTCGCTCTTCCTGGAGGTTCTGGGTGGAGAAGGAGCACCCGCTGCCGTGTTATTTGCTGGTGCCAGGGGGATGGCTGCTGCCACGGCAAGGCCATTCCGAGGGCCCAGGCTGCTGCTGTTGGCTGGAGACTGGTGCAGCAGAGCCAACAGCCTACCAGAAGTCTTCCTCGCCTGAGGAGCTCTCCGCTGCGGGAATTCAGCACCTTTGGGCTTGGCGTTGGACGGGGAGACGTGCGCATCCGCGGGCTCTTCCGCGGAAGGAAGCCTGCCCGGGGGACTCCTCCCCGGCAGGAGCGGCGCCGCGGGCGTGGGCATCGTCGGAGCCCTGGGCAGGTCCAGGTCGCCCTGGTCCAACATCACGTCCTCTGCCGTTGCAGCGGCTTCCGTGAGGAAGGGCGGCGGGAGGGTGCTGCTGCGCTTGCTGCAGGACTCGCAGCACAGCTTGTTGTAGCCAGGGATGGAACAGTAACGGGCCAGCACCTCCATTTGACAGAAGATAGATTTGTCTCCCAGACAGGGCTCGTCTGCAAAAGAAACACAATGGTGGTTGTAAAACCTGGTGGAGAGCACTGGAATGCCCGGGCTGCCTTTAGGTGGGCACTTATGAAGTTCTCCCTGTCCTCCATAAACAACAGGCTACTCTGGGTGGGCAACCTGAGATGCTTCATAGAATCACTTTGGTTGGAAAAGACCTTTAAGATCATCGAGTCCAACCTAATTTCTTTAAAATTGTAATTTCTGAATACCTACACTTTGCCATTGCATTGCAGAAAACAGCTTTTAAGCTCCCCAATTCAAAAATGTAATTAAAAAATTACATTACTGCTAATTAACATGGAACTGCAGATTATTTAAATGCAAAAAACACTATTCAACTTCTTAATTATTCTTGTTCACACAGCATTTCCTTTTGCTCAGGCGCCCTAGATGCAAATAAAGCATCCCAGCTGCTTGTAACTAGAACTAAATAATTTCAGAGAATGCTCTGAGCATTCCTACGGTGAGAGGGACGTAGCACGCTCACGCGGAGGAACAAGATTGCGTGCTGCTTCATTTTGGAAGGCAGGAGTCTACCACTGGCTACTCAAGAACATCCCAACCGATGCCTGAAGCACAGATGCTTCAAGCACAAGATCAAAACTATCTGAATAGCTTTGCAAAGATGCAGCCCTTACTTCTCTCAGCTTGGGAAATACTCCTACCACCAGTGGAAACCAGGCTTTTAAACCCGGTACTTGTTAACGGAGCCACAGATAGCCATCTGCTCCCACCTAGCGGATACAACGCTTTATGACCCTTCGTTGCTCCCAGAATTTTCTGCTCCGGGTTCTTTCACCAGCAGAAGACAAAGCAGAGCTGCGGGGCCGCAGGCACACTCACCGGGGGGAAGACACACCATGCCTCCTGCCAACTCTTACTCCGATTTTCCTACCAGCTCGCAGTCTGGGTGGTGGGACTACCACGAGGGATTTAAAGAACAAATAAACCCCAAATCTTACGGACTCATGGACCCAAAGGAAGAAAGGCTTCGTTGTCATAAAAACCTTAATAATCTGTTCAAAAATGTCGATGAGGACAATGCAATGAGATTCCCAGGAACCCTATTATAAATGGTTCCATTTTTGGGGTTTTTTTTTCATTGCTTCAACTGGCAGGCTTAAAAACTTAAGCTGGGACTTAAAGCTCGAGCAGGGTTTACTTAGGCTTGACCTTCACCTCTAGCACAAGCTTTTGCAAATGCAACTTAGGCTACCGCCCTTCGTGCCCCTGCCCCAGCACGCTGACAGGCGAGGCCCTGGCGTGCGAGACGTGCCCGTCGCCTGGAGGGGCTGGGGTACCCGACGGGGCGCCTGCCGCGGGGAAAAGCGGGACCACCTCCACGGAAGGGTGCATCTCCTAGCCTGCCAGAGAGGAAGGGTGCCGCGTGGCTGTCACCGGCGGTGCGGTGTCGTCAGGGCACGGCGGGGGTGCGCACGCTGCCTGCCCACAGCACGGGCTCTGCCTTCTCTTAGAAACCCGCACGCACGAAGGCGGGAAGCTCACAGACAGCTCGGCTCGTTTTTACACCTAACCCCAGGTCTCTTCTTTGTCGCTGGAGTTGGCTGGAGGATGAAGTGGGTTCTCTTACCGTGACAGGGGGCGAGCTTACAGACCCTCGCCGATTCTGGCTTTTCTCCGTCGCACCGGTCGCCAGCACGGCACAGGACCTGCCGGGTCTCGGTTCCCTCCCCGCAGGTCACGGAGCACTGCAAAACAGACACAGGGCAATTCAGGACGTTTGGCTTTCACAGCAATGCGCAGAAACTCGCGCGTCTAAAATAGCCCAAGGGTGGCTTTCGGGTCAGGCTACGCATTCCAGCAATGGCTTTGGAAAGTAGGCTTTGGCCAAGGCTGACGTTACAGAGAAGTAGCTGAGGAGAAGGATGGTATTTTCCTTGGTTCCTGCTTTCCATAATGTTAAATTTATGATTCGAGCATATTATGAATTTTGCTGCTCGTTCTTCCTGTAGGCGATCCCTGACCTCGGCAGCGTAGCGCAAAGAGAGCGCACAGGACAGCGGAAACTCGGTGTTGGCCGAGCGAGCTGCAGGGTTCGGCTGTTGGCTCCTAAGCCCTTATAAAAACACCAACGCTCGCAGGAACGCTGCGATTCCACGATAGTCCAGGTTGGTACAGAACGTCACACTATCCTCAGGAGCGGGGAAGGGAGAGCTGAACTCCAGAGATAAACAGAATCCCAGAATCCCAGCATGGCCGGGGCTCACAGGGCCCTCGGGAGCTCCCCCAGTGCCACCCCCCTGCCCAAGCAGGCTCACCCAGAGCAGGGGGCACAGGACAGCGGCCAGGCGGGGGTTGAAGATCTCCAGAGAAGGAGACTCCACAGCCCCCCTGGGCAGCCTGGGCCAGGGCTCCGTCACCCTCAGACTAAAGTTTTTCCTCACATTCAACTGAAACCTCTTCTGCTTCTGTTTGTGCCCATTGCCCCTTGTCCTGTCGCTGGGCACCACTGGGAAGAGTCTGGCTCCATCCTCATGACCCCCACCCTTGAGATATTTGTAGGTGTTGATGAGGTCCCCTCTCAGCCTTCTCCTCTCCAGGCTGAACAAGCCCAGCTCCCTCAGCCTTTCCTCGTAGGGGAGATGCTCCAGTGCCCCCATCATCCTTGTTGCCCTCCTCTGGACTCTCTCCAGTTCCTCATCCTTCTTGAACTGGGGAGCCCAGAACTGGACCCAGTGCCCCAGGTGGGGTCTCAGCAGGGCAGAGCAGAGGGGGAGGAGAACCTCCCTCGCCCTGCTGGCCACGCTCCTCTTAATGCACCTCTTAATGCACGGCTGCAATATCTGTTTTGCAGGATTGCGTATCTGATACTGTGAATGTCTTCCTTGCTGGCTTCTGGACAAGCCTGGGGAGCTACAGCAGCCCCTGAAGCCCACGGCATCATCTGCTGTGGATTTTCAGCTTTTGGGAAACCTCCTGGTGCAGCCCAGAGCTTTCGGCCCAGGCACTGGTGTGCCCGTGGTGGCCGGAGGCGCTAGCCACGGCACGCGGCTCACGGCCACTGCTTGCCTACCTCGGACCAGGGCCCAGCTTTCCACTGCGCAGGGCAGGGCACGCGGTTGCAGGGCCGGCGGCTCTCCGGGCGGTCTCCGCTGCAGTACTTGGAATGGACGGAGCGGTTCGCGCCGTCGTGAAGGGGCTGGATGCAACGCACAGTGCGGATCTGGTAGCCGGAATTCCCACAGGTTTTGGTGCAGTATTCCCACTCATCTGCGGCCCAGCTGGGAAGTAAGAAGGAATAAGATACCGTCACAACTCTTACCTCCGATCCATACTGCTGCCAGGTCAGCACGCAGCGTTTTTGTGATGAAACCATCAGTCACCGTTCTTATGCAGGTAGGAAAAACCATCCCTAACACAGGAGCTCCAATCCAGAAAGCTGGCAGCATCCTACCAAATTTGGCTTGGGTCAACTTCCGCGCCTACCACAAGGCACAACCACTTCTATCTTCACTTGTCTTAGGCAAAATTCCTTCCCCAAAGGGCTGTCAGGGGCTGGAAGGGGCTGCCCAGGGAAGGGGTTGAGTCCCCAGCCCTGGGGGGATTTAACAGCTGGGCAGAGGCGGTGCTGAGGGCCAGGGTTTGGGGGTGGGATGGCAGGGGGAGGGGGGCGGTTGGGCTGGGGGAGCTTCAAGGGCTTTGCCAACCCGCATGATCCCTTGATTCTACGCGAGCCGTACTCACAGCGGCTGGGTGCACTCGTGGAGGTTGCACATTCTACGAATGGGCTTGGGCTTTTTGCTGGCTTCGCAGAAGCTGCGATGAACCATCTTGTTATCGCTTCTCCTGCGGCACCCGTATTTGGTGTACTGGAACCCTGGAAAATATTTCAGGAAAAGTCAGGAAAAACAGGTCCTCGTTAAGAGTTTCTGGTTTTAAATGTAAGTTTTATGGCCTATTCCACGGTTTCATGTGACTGATGTTGACAAAGCGTTATGACCCCGCAGCCCCCCCCTCTGCATCACCCACACATCGGGGCACGGAGAGGGCAGCGGCTGCCTCCTCCTCCTCCTCCTCAAGCAGCAGCTCAGCGCCCAACCTGGGAAGGGACCCAAGGCTCACGCTGGTGTTCGTGCTCCCGGAACGCACCAGCGGCTCTGCTGCTGTACGTACCAGTCCAAGCTTTTCCCACGTTTGGGTTCTCTGTTCTTCGCCTAAGGCTAATGTGCATGCCCTAAGTGAAGTGAACGTTCAGTGCGTCCGAGCCCGTACTTCCAAAGGGGCTGTGGGTACTGAATTTAAACACCTAAAAAGGACTTCTCCTTTCTAGGCTGGAAGCGCGACACTTGTAAATAATCAGGCCCCTAAGATATTTTGAGCTTGGGCACCCAAAAGAACAAACTGCTTTTAAAAAAAGGCAGGCCAGGGTTTAGGGAAAACTTCTTCCCCAAAAGGGCTGTCGGGCTCTGGAACGGGCTGCCCAGGGAGGTGGTGGAGTCCCCATCCCTGGGGGGATTTAAAAGAAGGATGGATGAGGTGCTGAGGGACAGGGTTTAGTGGTGGGATGGCAGGGTGAGGTTCAAGGTTGGACTCGATGATCTTAAAGGGCTTTTCCAACCCAAGTGATTCTATGATTCCATGATTCTACAGCATTCACTTCCCCCGCTCCACCTTTGGCCATTCGCTGTCCGGCACCGGCCGGCGCTGCGTCAGCCGCTTACCTCCACCGCAGGGTTTGGAGCACTGCGACCAGCTCTTCAGCGCCCACTCGAAGGTATCTATTTCCTCCTGCAGGACGTTGTTGCTGTTGATAGTCGGTACCGAATCCTCGTGAATGATATATTTGTAAGTCAGGCTGGATCTCGTGTCGTTCTCCCGAGGAATGATCTATTAATAATAAGCAAACGTAAACCGTGGTACAAAACCAGCGCTATCATTTATTCCTTTGCAAAGTAAAGAAACCAAGGCCGGGCTGGAAGGGAAACACGGAATCTGCGAGTTAACCCAGTGGGGAAAACCCCTGGGTTTCGTATTTGCCATTTGAACTAACAACAGAAAGATTAACACTGGGCCATTTAAAATGAGATATGTTATTAGGCTAGCATTCCAGGCTGGCCAAGTAGGACGCCATCAGCCAGGAGGAAAGGATGGTGGGGCCACATCATTTCCTTGGCTGAGGAGTAGGGCTGCTCTCAGGCATGGTTTGGCACACAATGCCCTTTTTTGGGCGGCCGAAAGCGTCCCGCTGACGTCCGACAGCGCAACATTGGGCTTCTGATGGACACGTTACCGCTGCGCGAGCTCAGCGTCGCGAGAGGGAACAGCTCGCGAGAAAAGGGCGCCAGGCTCCCGGCCGTCTCGGCGGCACGTGCCTTTCCGAGGGCCGGCCATGTCCTTCTTAAAAAAAGCCAAACCCACCACGTTCCCGCGGCGTGGCACGCAACCTACCAGCACAACCACTGCATCGTGCAAGGGCCCGTCGGTGTGGAGCGTTTCTATGTCGTCTTCTATGTTGTACTCCCACTCCACGCCCAGGTCGATGAAGGATCGGGACCTGGCCTCCTCCCCTTTCCCGTTCAGAATGTAGTGTCCCGTAGCCTGGTTCTTAATTGCTGAAAGGATTGAAAACAGTGCCGGTCGCGCCTCCCGCCGCACCGTCAGCGGTCGCGGTGGCTTAGGTGACGCTTGGCAGGAGATGTTATAGAAGGCCTTTTGCAAAACACCCAACACAACAAATTCTTCACAATGAGGGGGGTGAAACCCTGGCAGGGGCTGCCCAGAGAGGGGGTGGAGGCCCCATCCCTGGGACCATTCCAGGCCAGGTTGGACGGGGCTGTGAGCAACCTGATGTGGTTCAAGGTGTCCCTGCTCCTGCATAGGGGTTGGGCTGGGTGACCTCTAGGGGTCCCTTCCCACCCAAACCATTCCATGATTCTATGAACACACCAGCAAGTCCTAGAGATGCACTGGCTCCGAGAAAGGCCGTCTCATGCAGCCTCCAACTTCCAGTTTGATGGCAGATGCATCCGTGTATTTGCTACAGTTTTGTACCTCCTTATCCACGTGACTGAGGGACACGGACACAGAACTAGGGACAGCCCGAAGCACCTCCTCCTACGTGGTGTGCACGTCTCCCACGCTAGCTTCGCTCCCAGGAAGCACAGGTAGGAGCAAGGGGCTTGGGTCAAATCTTCAGAAGCACTCGTCTTCCTCACTCGCTTAAGACCCAAATCAGTATTACTGGGAATGCCTCATTCAGAATATTCCTCAGCGGATGGAAATGACCGCTTTTTAATCACAATTTAGTTTTTTTTGCTTGCGTACGGACGTACCAGATGCTAAAATCAGTCAGCAAAGAGCTGAGGCATTTGAACCCCTGGGAAACGACTTGAGCTTGGCTTCCTGCACCACACCTCGAAAGTCATGCAGTGCGGGGAATATTATTATTATTATCATCATCATTATTATTATTATCATCATTATTATTATCATTATTACTACTACTATGATGCTCCAGTTAGAAGCCAATGAGAAATCTGAAAGATAGACTCTCATTTTTTCTTCTGTACAACGTTTTCCAATGCACCGTAAATCACGATAAAAACCTTTGTGTCAATCGTACGCGTCCCTCTGACTGCAGGGATGCCAACGCCAGGAGCTCTGCGCTACCTGGTGACAGCTTCGTGAAGCCACTTGCTGCCAAAGCAAAGCTCTGCTCCTCTGGAAGTGGCTGTTGGGGCTACGCGTGGTCCAAAAGGAAGCTCTTGGACCTCAAAAGCCAAGTTTCCCCCTTTCACGTTATCACAACTCAACAATTGCTTCTATTTTTCTCTCCTTTTCTGTTCCTGCTTCTTTTTGGTAACTAATCTACCTCTGCTTGACGGGTTCACAACTCGGACACGGCCCCAGCCCAGGAGGAGCTGATTAAAGGGCCGTTAAAAGCCCTGGAAGATCCCACCCCTCTCCTGTGAGCTAAAAACCCCTGACGGGTTAGAACACGGTAAGCAGCGAGACACAAACCGCCTGATGACGGCGCGACCTGTCCTGGGTGAGAAAACCCTGAAATGGAAGGGACTGCAGACACACGGCACATTCCCCAGCCCTTCCCCAAGAAAGCTGTTCCTCACAACCTGCAGCAAGCGGGGGCACCTGAGGATACCACATCCGACTCACGTGATAGAACGCGTATTTTTTACCCTGGTGGCGCCCGTTTAAATGTGCGTGATGACAATCTTTGGTTAGTAGACATGCAAATTAGGATCAGGTGAATATTCCGAAGATGTCAAATGAGCCGTAAATACTTGTGGGCTGAGCTTATGCTGCAGGACTCCGTCCTTTACATGCAATTTTAACGCACATATCGACCCGAAAACACTTCGGTTTGGTTATCTCGTTTCTCAGGTTCGTCTGCATGACCGCCCCGTGCGTCTCATCATGCCTCGAAGCCAAACCGGAGGAGAGAAACACTTACCAAGAAAGTGAGGAGAAGCCTCGTCTTCTTGGATAAACACATGTCGAGCACCAGGAGGGATATCAAACATCTTAAGGTACCCTTTGGCATGTGTAGCAGCCAATGGAGAAAGCAGAGGTGGGAAGAAAAAGTAACAGCCATGGTTAGGAGCGAGCTACGTGACCCAGCTTCCGCTTGCGGGAGAGCGCATCCACCGTCAACTCGGGAGCAGCGTCAGGAAGAAACGGAGCCGATAGCTTTGTGACGGGCTTGGCAGGACCTCCGCCCGGCCGGCCTCTTCCAGAGAGAAGCGAGACACCGGTCACAAACCCATCTGTCACTGGCCTAGCCACGCTGCTACGGGCCCTATCAATTCACAGCTCAGGCAAAAAGATGTTTCCTATGCTCCTCAGCAAACGAGGGGGGAAAACACAAGTCCTCCTGATGGTTTGTTTTTTTTTTTTTCCGGCTCACCCGTCAGCCAGGCTGTTGGATTTGAGTTTACCTACTGTTGTGTTGGATGTTATTGCCTTCGGGGTGCCTGCTTGCTTCTGAGACGCCCAGAGGCTGGGGCAAGGTGGGCGCAGCAGGGAGCGCGTTCCAGCCGTGGGGGCTGGTCTGTCGGGGGGTCACCCCAAACCGCTCCGAGTGGAAAAGGCGTCGCTCAGTTGCTGCTGCTGAAGCCGCGGGGCTGAACGCAACTCTCTGCAGCTACAAGCAAAAGGCTGTGCCCAAAGAACACGAGTTTAAATCTCAATGATTTATCAGTCCACACCCCAGGTAACTGGTGTAACATGACCAGGACTGTCACTAGGAAGCCTGAAAGCCCCCCTAGGTACTGCTATATCGAGCTTTAACCAAGAGCATCCGCACTCAGAGTGCGCGGTATTTTCAAATCTCCCTTATTTTCTCCTTAACAGCTGCAGATTTAATTATGACAAATCTCTGCAGATCCCTGTTTTAAGACCCGACTAAAATTCCCTCTGCTTTGTCCCCTGCTACGCAATCTCCCCGAGCCACCCAGCCCTGCTACAGAAGCAGCGTAGGCGTGACGAGGGGTTTATTAATTTGTGCGTGGCACTCACGAGATGCAGCGTTTCAGTAATTCTGTTTTGTCCTGGGGATTTGGGGACTCGTGAATTGAGGGTCAGCCTCTTCTCCCTGGTAACAGACGATAGGACGAGGGGCAATGGTTTGAAGCTGCACCAGGGCAGGTTTAGGTTGGACATTAGGAAAAACTTCTTCACCAAGAGGGTTGTCAGGCTCTGGAATGGGCTGCCCAGGGAGGTGGTGGAGTCCCCATCCCTGGAGGTATTTAAAAGTAGGATGGATGAGGTGCTGAGGGACAAGGTTTAGTGGTGGGATGGCAGGGTGAGGTTAACGGTTGGACTCAATGATCTTAAAGGGCTTTTCCAACCAAGGTGATTCTATGAATGCGTCGGTAGTTTGTCACGCACCTGACGCACTCCTTGGAAAATCCACGTGAAGGGAAGAAGAGCCACGAATGTGTAAAATCACGGCGGACGAGTGACCGCGCAACAGCGTTGGCCAATCTTTTCATCGATTGCCTTCTGAGCATATGAAACATAGAGCTTTTGCCTGGCCTGGCATTACCCACCGAGGTCTGAACGGAGCTGAGAACTGCAGCAAGGACTCCCGAGTTGCCACGGATGCTCTCTGCCTGCAAGCACTCCAAACTTACCCAGCGTGTTTTTAGAGTCCTTTGTCTCAGACAGGGAAATATTGCGAGCTCCTTTGGGCAGCGTAAACGCTCCTCTCGTCTTCCCTTCAACAGAAGGTCTGTAATTAGTGCTATGGGAGCCACGGCCTAGTATTTCATTGACCACATTTGTCAGCCAGATGGTCTTTACAGGTGTAAAGTATAGATTCCGTTATGCGTTCAAACGCATTTAAAGCGGAATTCGACACATCCAGCAAATGTAAACAGTCAATGAAAGCCAGAGCAGTGAAAATTCAGGTGGGTGATTTTAAGTTGGATACTTGCAGATTTCATTTTCCAGAAACTTGAGTTCTTTTTGGCACCTCTTGCTTAAATGTTTTCCTGTTGGAAGAGGTCAATTAGTCTTCTTAACGGCTAGATCGCCAAAGTTACGGTAAACCAATAAACATTCCACAAACACTTCTACCGGTTTCACAAACATCTGCAAATCAGTGGCTGTTAACAGCAGCCTTCCCTCAACCATCTCCCAGCCACGGAAAACACCGTGCAAGCACTCAGTCGCCGGCCGTCTCCCCGTCGGGCAGCGCACTGCTTCTCAGTGGCCCGCAGGCAGAAACGCGGAGCCCGAACGGGGTGGCCAGTAGCGTATTTTGGCCCCTGCTGGCCTCTCCCTTGCCCTGCCAAGCCACCGGCTTCGGCGGTAGGCGGGCTGCGAGCTCGGAGCTACTGACCCTTGGTGTCGGCAACAGGAACCAGATGCGGTATGGAAAGCTCTTACTGGCCCGAATCCAGCGTTGCGACACGAATATCCTCCCTGCCCCCAAATTCCAATCGTTTTCTTAGCGAGAAAATCAGAAACGCTCTTTGAAGGCCGAGCACTTCTTTCTGCTGATTAAGTGGGGGGTTTTGTTGTTGTTGCTTTTTGTTTTGTGGTTTTTTGTTTGTTTTTTAAGAGGAGCGCAGTAGCTGCCAGCTCCAGAAACACGCAAGCTTATCTATGAGGCTCAAGTTAGACCCTGAAGTCCATCGCTCCCAAAGTTTGAACGATCCTTGCGTTACTCCGTGTCCAACCCATCAGCCTCCAGGGAACCATCCCTTTCAGAAAGGCTGCAATGGGATAATTACAATCAGGAAGCCTTTCCAATTGGTTTGTAATAATTAGTAAGTATTTGCAGCAGAATATTTTCTGCATTTTCTTTCCAGCGGCACATGAACTTATCTTTGGCCAAGTTTCCTTTGGCTGCTCACTGTCCAAATGTCATTATTAATGCTGCTTTTAACGGCAGCAATTACCGGCCCCTAAACTGCGAGCGCAGATATTCCCGTCGTCCGTCCCTCAGCCCCTCTCTGCTCTGAGTTAAAGCTCTGGGTTCTACCAGACAGATGTTCCTGCAGCAGCCGCCCCCAGCCGTCCCGGGGATACGCTTCCCTGAGCAGCTTCCCCAGACTGAATAAAAAAAAAAAAAGCGCAATACGGGGAAGCCTTAAAATACAAAATAGTCAGAGCAAGTGTACAAAACACTACTGCCCTGGCTTAGCGAAGAATGGACAGAACAGAAAGCTCTGAAGAAGTCCAAGGAGATCGTGGATTATTCTTGACATGAAATGTGTTGCAAAACACCCCAGCGTGCAGGCGGAGCCTTCTGGCCAGGCCCCGCTCCGTCGTGAGCGGGCAGAACGCGGCCGCGGCTCCGCCGGGTCACGGTCACGCAACCTAAAGGATGTGAGAAACGAGGATTCCTGCCAAAACATTTTTCTGTTTGGTTCAGAGTTCAGCTGATCTGATTTTTAATTTGCTTATTTGACTCAAGGGCCGTAAGTTGGGAGAAAGCATCATCAAAAAACACCTCGACGGGAAGGTCCATATGCTCATTTCATAGGCACGGGAATTCAGACTTCCATTTCAAACTCTTGAATTTAGGTTTGAGAGGAAAAACTTGTGAAAACCTTAATCTTTAACAGGAGAGAAAACGCTGCCTTTGGCCATCCCACAGTGAGAGGCACGCGGCGTTTAGCGTGAGGCAACGCAGCTCAGCTTCTGCATTTCACGGCGAGAACGGTTGGGTTTTGTTCAGCCACCCTCCCTGTATCCCCCCGAGCACAACCATCGCCTGCCTGGGCTTCAACATTTACAAGAGAGAGCAAAATGTGCTCTCCGTGGTGAGTGTTCTCCATACGCTGGACTGATCAAGCTTCCTTCCAAGAGCCCGTCGAAGGCCAGAGATAGCACCCTCCTTTAAAGGCCTCATTTCTTTATCAGGGACTAAACTATTTATGCACATCGGCTCACAACCTGTGTTTTGCTACCTTAAAACAGGCTGCAAAGTAGGACAGAAACAGCAGAGACAACAGAAACCATAGCCAGAGGCACAGCAATGCTATTCCTACCAAGCTTTTTGGGAGTGCGGGTAAAGGTTCCCTTCACGGTTCGGCAATGAGAGTTATCCCCGCCGCAGACGCCACACTTATCTTCAACCTTATTGGAGCCAATCTCCTTGTCACAGCCCACTTTCTGCAGGAGGAAGAGGGGGAAAAAAAAAAAAAAGAGAAGGCTTTGTCATCGGTTGTCAGCTTTAGTTATGGTGGGAAGCCATCCCACAATTAACGCGCAGAGGAAATCACCACCCAGCACGGATCGGCTTTGCTGAAACACAAATTACTGGCAAGTGTGGTGCTGGATAAATGGGTTTTGTGTGAAAAATAGGAAGGGGTTCTTGCTTGATATTGTAATTCTGTGCTGTACTTCAAGGCTAAGAAAGATGGGAAAGATGGAAAACCAGACACGATCCTTTTCAGACACGCAACTAAGTGCAAAAGAGGCCAATGAAACGATGAGCTGAAGAGAAGCGGCGTATTCCCAGGGATCTGTGCCACTGCTCTGATCTAACTGCAGTCTCCAGGAATGACGAGGAATACGATGCTGCAAATATTTGATTTAGAAAGCTCTGCGAAGTCTGCCCCTGCCCTGCTGGGTTGTTCCCGTGGGTGCTACGCCCTGGGGAAGCCGCCACTCACCACGCATTCTCCACGGACACAAATGCTGTAGGGATCTTTATAGGAGCAGCGAGTCCCATCGTGCGCCAGCTGCTTCATGTAAGCGACGTCTCCGGTTTCTTTGGACTGGCAGTACAGGTGACACCGCTTGCCGGCTGCGGGGTGAGGGAAGAGAAGTTAATTGCATCAACGAACCGCACTCCAAAAGTGTTTCGGAAAAATATCCCACTAGGAGAACCTGCTTGAGCAGGGGGGTTGGACTAGATGATCTCCCAAGGTCCCTTCCAACCCTGGTGATTCTGTGAAGGAGGGAAGAGAGGACAACCGAGACAGGCCCTTTAACAGACAGCTACGGGGGGAAAAAGCCACCCATTCGCTTCTCTGGGAATTATGGGCCTACCCCTTGGAGATATTCTCATGGAAATCCGTTCCCTTCTACCGAGGCTCCTGGGACTGGGTTCTCAACTACTCTGCAAGCAGCTTCCCCCCGACCCTGCTGGGAACAGGGCTGAGTTTCCAAAAATCACAGGGGTGCAGAAAAGCAAGCCTGTGAGAAGACGGTGGTGGAGCCGGGTGAAGAGCACCGAGGATTTGCACCTCTGACTTCATCCTTCTCTGAGCACAGCAGCCGAAGGCGTATTTCTTGGTTAGCGCCTGAACCCAACGCCTCAGCCGTCCCTGCGGAGGGCAGCTCGGGGGACACGCCAGGAGGCAACGCCAGCAGCTCCGCAGCACCTTTTGGGGAACGAGGGATCTGCCTTTGCGCCCAAAGCTGTCCTCGCCACGCACGGCAGGTACTGGGTGAGATTAATGTTAGTAGTGAAGATGGACAGAATCGGGCCGAGGCAGATGGATCTATGGAAGAGTGGGAAAACACTGAGAAGGACTTCTCAGTAGTGCCTCACACCCCATGTACTGGCAGGGGTTGCCCAGCGAGGGGGTGGAGGCCCCATCCCTGGGAACGTTCCAGGCCAGGTTGGACGGGGCTGGGAGCAACCTGATGTGGTTCAAGGTGTCCCTGCTCCTGCAGGGGGATTGGGCTGGGTGACCTCTGGGGGTCCCTTCCCACCCAAACCATTCTATTCTATTCTACTGGTGCTCCAGCCCAAGCATTTCTGCTCTCTGCATGGCTGATGAACAAGACCCCCGCACGCTTTGGGAGATTCTGGGGTAAGACTTGTAATGGGGGCAAGCAAGAGAACTTACAGTCCGGGTGTTCATACGGCAGCCAGTGGTGCTTGCTGTTCTGGTACTCGAAGTGGGAATTGCGTTGCTGACATTGCTGCGCCCTGAAGTCCTCAAAGTGCTTCGGACACTCCTCGGTGTTGCAGAGTTGAAACTCGAAGTTGACACCAGCACAATCTTCACCTCCGTTAACGGGCCTGTGGAAACATTCGAGAGACGCTAAAACCCTCTGGACATCAGCTCCGGGGATTCTTCTTCTCTCTCAGGTGCAATCTCACACTCTTTTTTTACGAGACCGCTTTGCAGAAAGGCCGGGTGAAGCGGCAGAAATGCAGAGAGAGCAGTTACCCTGCACCGACAGGGGCTCGCGGGGTAACCTCCCCGCTTGCCGGGGCCCCCGCGGCGGATGCCAAAGGCACAAGCGACCCGTGCGCGCTGCCAGCGGCCCGTTTACAACCAGAGATCCTCTACGGCTATCCTGCAGCTTGCTGAGCTCGCACACTACGGACTCCTCACTCTGACACATCAGCTAAATTTCTGGGATGGTTTTCCACAGGCTTTCCTCTGGAAATTTTGGGATTCTCCAAGAACGATCCTGGCTCCCTGTGAAAAAGCCACGTTTCAAGGGGCTTGAACAGAACGCGAATTTTGGCAGACTCCATCCAAAACATAAACGCCATTTGAACCGCCACCTGTAACCATCCCCGTTGACTGGAACGGCCACCTAGCCCCAAGACCTACATTGGATTGTTGCACTGGCGTGTTCGGAAGCGAACTCCAGTTCCGCAGGTTCGCGAGCAGGAGCCAAATTTCGTCCAGGGTCCCCAGTTGCCGTCCTGCTTCAGCTGGTTGGCGTTCTTCCACATGCAGTGACCTTTGTAGCACCACTGAGGGAAATCGGGCGGGGGAAACGGGTGAGAACAGAAACAAAAACCCAACCAAACCTATCCCGAAGCTCAACATGTGCCACCCTCCTCCTCACTTCCATTAAGTCGGCCTTTGTTTCATTTGACTCTTGGTCGCTACCACCTTTTTGGAGGAATTTTCATGTTCTGAGTGTTTGCAGGATCAAGTTTTTGCGGAGTTGTTTGGGTTTTTTTCCCCTCCTCATACCGGCCAAATGTTGCACGTGGGCAAACAGGCTGGGACAGAGGGCTAGTCACTGGGCAGGGTGCTGGTTTGCTGCTGGCTGGGGCATACTCAGGTGCTATAAGGCTCTCCTGTATCTCAAAGTGCACGGGATTTGCTAAACAAACATTTATTTGAGTATAATTTTATAATTAAAAATGAATTAGCAGCAGGACGCCCGCTAATGGGGATATTAAAAGGGAAAAATCAAGAGCTAATCCTAAGCCAACACAAATGTTGAGCCACGGAATGTCTGGACCACAAGCACTAAGAAGTGGTCCTAGGGTAACTGCATTGTCTGCTACCGTGGATTCCTACAGACACTTTGTAGATGAGACAAGAATCAAAAAAACCGTAACAAAAAGGCACAGAAGAGGCTGGGAATGGGTTACACCCAACTGGGCTTTCTATGTCCAAAATTTACTTCATACTACGGCAAACCTCCTTCATACTATGGCACAGGTCCCTCTTTTCCCTTCCTCTGGTTCCACCCAGGGAATGCCGGGCTATTCCCTGTTTTCCTCTGTGTCCTTCACCCCCAACGAACGCAACTGTTGGGTTTTTTTTTTTTCAAGTCAAGCATAGCAAACCCACAAGACTCACTTTCCCAGGGGCACATTCTGTCCCATCGAGCGGAGGTCCTTTCTTCGTCTTACAGAAATACGGGTTGTCTGGATGGCTACACCACAACTGCTTGCACGGGTCAAAGGTTCGGAACTGAAACGAGGAACGTTTACGAGATGAAACTCAACACTAGATTATTAATACTTTTCAGGTAAGGATACGACCCACCCAGGCAATTCACCTCACACGCAAGCCCACCAATGAGTACAGCATCTTTGGAAGGAAAAGGGTAAGAGCACCTTTGGAAGGAAAAGGGCAAGGGCATCTTCCGAAGGAAAAGGGCAAGGGCATCTTCCGAAGGAAAAGGGCAGTGCTTACTCTGTGCATCCCCAAGCCCTGAGCTGGTGAGGAGAGGAAAGGAGGAGACCCAGAAGCAGGAGGAAAATGCAGGGGTTTTCCCTTCTTGTGTCACGTGGACCGTGCTGCCATCCCCTTGACCATCAAAGCAAATGACCCGGATGGCTGCATTTCACCCCTAAAGATCTCTCTCCTCCTTACAGATGTTTAACTGCTCGTCAATCGTGAGCAGATGCGTATATCGCAGCTCTTCAATAAGGCCCGACACCAACGTGCTGCAATGGCTGCCTGGGACGTACCGCTGTGCACATTTTATAGCCAACGCCAAAATCAAAGCGGCACTGTTCGTCCATGGAATAGTTGATGCCGGGCAGTTCAGGAAGCTTGGGCCAGTCGTGTTCGAAAGGGTCGTCAAGAAGACAGTCGTAAGAGCTGGGGAAAGACAGACAGAAAAAAAAAAAATCATGAGAAGATGTAGTGATTATTTTTTTTGATGAGCAAGAGCAAAGTACTTATGCTTCGTGAGGCGACGCTCCTTTTCTCCAGCTTGTTTTCTGTCCTGTCTACCTAGTTACTGCTCCCCGGAGCACAGGCGGTCCCTTCCCTTCCATAGGAATACTGCCCAGCGCAACGTGACTGAGCATGGCACAGGAAGATCCTATGGCAGAATCCCTGCATTTGCTGGAGACGGTGGAGATGCATCTCCAGCCCTTCCCTGCCCCAGCGACGCATGCAAAATTTGGGCTTTACTTTCCCGTCAAACGACGCCCCCTCCACTCTCGGTGCCAGGGGGCGACACCTCCAGGCGCTCCGACCCGCACGACGATTCCCAATACGGGCGTCCTTCCACGGGCTTCACGGAGCTCGGAAACAGGACGGCGGTCGGAGGCCAGGCCTGCTTACCTGGCCTTGCGGCGTTCGCAGGGGTGGAGCCCTGCCGATGTGAAGGGCAAGAATAAGCCTGGCTTTTTTCTCATTCCGGTTTTAACCCCGACGTCTTAAAACAGCGATACTGGTGGGCTGCTCCTCCTGCACTGGGATATTTCACTTTAAGCTCTAAGGTCTCAGTCAATTCCTGTTTTATGCTACAAATCAGGTTTCTTCTGTAGGAGATGTGGGTCAGCTCATTGAGCTTGGACCAGCAAACCCAGCTATATGCCATGGAGAAGGAAGCCTGAGCAAGAACTGGGTGACAAGGTACCTACACGGCGGGAGACCAGAGCCAGCGGGGCAGAGATCTGCTCTCCTTTCCTCCCTAATTCCGGCACGCGCACGCACGCCGCCTTCTCCTGTCCTCGTTTTTTGCTAGTTCCTTTTCTGAGTTTAGGGCTTCATCCTGTCCGTTTCATAGCATAACCCCACGGGAAATCAAAAACCCAGGGAAAACACCAGCCACCTGACACAGCGTCTGCCAGAGAGACTCCTGCTGCCGCCCCCCGGGGACGCGACGGGCTGGGGGTACAGCCCCAAGCCAGGGAGTGCCGTGCCTGGTTCGTGGCTGTTCTCACACGCATTTGAAGGGAAAAAGAACACGGCAGGAAAGGCGACCGGGAAACCGCTCCGCTGGGGGAGGCCAGGCGTGGCGACGCGGGGAGCAGCCTACCCAAACGCCTCGGAGGCTGAGCCCCGGTGGGGAAGCTGAGCGCAGGCCACCCCGCAGGACCCCGGTCCTCAGCACCTCGGAGGCCCCAGCACTGTGGTGTTCAACCAAAGGGCTTCTGCAGCCGAGGGTCCCCTTTAGAGAATCAAAGAGTCACTTTGGTTGGAAAGGACCTTTAAGATCATCGAGTCCAACCTTTAACCTCACCCTGCCATCCCACCACTAAACCCTGGCCCTCAGCACCTCATCCATCCTTCTTTAAATCCCTCCAGGGATGGGGACTCCACCACCTCCCTGGGCAGCCCATTCCAGAGCCTGACAACCCTTTCTGTGAAGAAGTTTTTCCCAATGTCCAGCCTAAACCTGCCCTGGCGCAACTTCAGACCATCCCCCCTCGTCCTATCGCCCGTTCCCTGGGAGAAGAGGCCGACCCCCACCTCACTACAGCCTCCTCTCAGGCAGTTGTAGAGGGCGATGAGGGCTCCCCTCAGCCTCCTCTCCTCCAGACTGAACACCCCCAGCTCCCCCAGCCGCCCCTCGTAAGCCCTGGGCTCCAGACCCCTCTCCAGCTTGGTTGCTCTCCTCTGGACGTGTTCCAGCAAGGCAACGTCTTTCTTGTAGTGAGGGGCCCAAAACTGAACACGGTATTCAAGGTGTGGCCTCACCAGCACCGAGTACAGGGGCACGATCACCTCCCTACTGCTGGCCACACCACTCCTGATACAAGCCAGGATGCCACTGGCTTTCTTGGCCACCTGGGCACACTGCTTTGTGACCCTTGCGCCCGCTCCTCCGCGCCGGCATCGCTTCTCCTCTTCTCCTCCCTGCCTGGCAGAGGGCAGCGCGCTGGCCCCGCGTCCCAGGGCCCGCAGACAGCTCCGCTCCCCACCAGCAAAGCAGCGCCCGCCGAGCGCCGACGCGTCCTTACTGTATGTATCGCTTGAGTTCTTGGCCGCTGCACCTGGACCAGTGGTAGCGATGGAAGGCAGCCTGCACCAGGGGAGCCATGACGCTCCCCATCGCCGTCTCGTCCCCGCAGCGGTTCCCCTGCCCGTCGTGCTCCATTCCCAGCCTGCAACAAAGAGTCGGTGTCAGAGCCCAGGCGCTTTCTGCTCTCCAGCTGGTAAAACGACCGCAAGGAGAACAGTTTCTCGTGCAGGTGGAATCGTCCAAAATTAAATGGTTCTTTGCGTTCTAGAGGTATAACCCACATTGCCAACTGATCTTCTTTGATGCCCAACCATAAGGACTCCTGAATACTCTTTCATTTAGATTTCTCTGTATTTGTTAATACCAGGAATGAACTAACTAGACGCTGGTGACAACTTACGCTTCGCATAAAAGAAAACAACAATTCTGCTCGTCAGGGAGCGGTTCATTCAGACACTGAGCTGGTCACCTTTCCATACTCCTTTATCAAAAGCACCGACTTAAACACGGAGCTAACATGGTTATCGTGTTGGGTCTCCCAAGAGCTAACGTGGCTAGCAGGTTACATCTCCAAGTGTGCACCTGGTACGAGTGCCCTGGCCATCTCCAGTTGGGCTAAGGCCTCCCAGGGAGCTGAACAAGCAGCCTGCACTACTTAGGGAAGGCAAAAATCAGATCAGTGCTTGACATTAATTCATCCAGACAGCTAACAGAGATCTCTGCTTCATCAGTTACTCCCACCTTCACGTTTTACATTCCTGAAGAGGTGCTGAATCTAACCAATTGGCACTTCCAGTCAATGAGAAGAAAGACGTTAAGGATGCTTGGTGGCGAGCTACTGTCTCCACTGCCTGGGCCTTCCAGGTTTCTTACTGACCTCTTCCTTGCCCTCGAGAAAACAAGTTCACCCCCTCCTCTTCCCTTTATTTTCTTCCCCCACTTATCTCTTCATCGCGTAAACCGCTGATGCATTCCAAGGGGATGGAAATAAAATTAACACAGCTTTCCCACAGCCATTAACATAGAATCATAGAATCATTTAGGTTGGAAAAGACCTTTAAGATCACCGAGCCCAGCCGTTCCCCTAACCCTGCCATCCCACCCCTAATCACATCGCACCACTTGAAGCAAGCAGGAGACGCAGCACCGTATTTTGTTGGCAGGCTGCTCATACGAGTTCGACTTACACATGACCGGTTTCGTGAGCGACAACGAAAGCCGATGAAAACCCATCCTCGTGGTTGAGAGTACAACTTCGGACCGGGTGACACATGCCGGTAACGGGAGCGTATCCTATCGAGAGAAATCACGTCTGATTCTTTTACCCATTACATTTCTTTTGAGCGAGACCCCCCAGGAGACTTATGACCTGAGAAGAACCTAGGATTATTTTCTTTTGATTGGGCATTTTTTCTGTGTCTTTGCCATTGCTGTCAAACAGAGCAAATGGCTCTGACACACTGGGACCGATTCCACAGACATCTGTCTTATTTCGGGCACTTACCCTTGTATCACCAAACATGCAAAAGATCCCTGTTCGATTAAACGGTAGAGCTGTAGGCTGGGATTCTTTGCAGGTGTTCCTATTCCTACCTTCAGCTACCCTGGTGCATCTTGCCTGGCTTTTCCTCAGTAAAAACAAAGACCTTTCTGAAGACAGGGAGGTCTGCCTAACATCTCAACCCAACCAGTTTCTCTCCAGGCATGTCTGAGGAGAACTCAGACCCTTATCTCCCCCTGAAAGGTGAAGGGAGCATAGCGGTACCGAACACAAGTATCTAAGACATCTCCAACGGGACAGTCAAAGCATGGTCTCACCCAGACTCTTCTTTACCCTCACTGACATAAGCCACACTTGTGAATTTATTTCCCACCATCGTTAGTTCCTTGAGCCATAAAGATTAATGCAGGTATCAAAGTAGCTGGTACACTATCTATGAAAAGAAATGCACGTGGAATGATGCAATGAAATGAAGATGAAGCTGAACACGAAGCGCGTTGAGCCTTCCTAGCGATCCCCGCGCGCACGCAAGCACCTGGTGTTTGAAGAAAGCAAACAGCTATTAACTCACATCTCCCAGGGAAGAAGCTTAACCTGCTGCAGCTAGAGGTAAGCACAAGGGCTGCCAGGCGAGGGCGACTCGCTTTCCCCCAAGCGCGTCAAACGCACGGGGGAAGTACTCCGTCTCCGCACGGAGTAACCAGGACCCACTCAGGGTCCACGGGGGCCTTTCTGGAGCCAGAACAGGCTGACAGCTACGATGAGTGCATGTGTTTTCCCCAACAGGACCGGGTTCCAACACATCTTTAATATTGAACGCTTCCCGAAGTATTTGCTGAAGAAAGGCCTAGGTTGCTTATTGTCTCGCGATCATACAACAAATTTTCCTCTTTTCTGGCAGGCACTAGCCAAGAAACACCAAGTCCCGACAGTTTTGCTCCAGGTCGGCGGCATTACCTTGCATACCAGCAGGCCCAAAATCTTGCCTGGTTAAGAAGATGGCATGATCGTGGTGCTCGGAGTGACTGGGGTCCGACTTCTGCTGCTGATATGCCCAGCGGCAAACGTTCTCCAAGCTTCTCGAGGGATTCCCCCTTTCGATCAAGCTGATGGACTGAAAGAGCAACACGTTAGACCCAGGCGCTCCTGAAGGTAGGGCATTTGGCTTAATTTTGGTAGGGAATTTGGATAGGTTTTCATTTTCTTGGAGCACCAACCAGGTCCTCATCTGTCTATTCCTAAAACCCTGAGTTCAGTGGAACAGTGATGATCTTTATCAAAGCCTACAGAGCATTAGCGGTTTCGTCTCATCCTGAACAATTTAACGAGCAGGTCTTTCGCACCTCTCCGAGTGCGTTTTACCAGCAAAAGCAATGGACTCGTGCAAGTACTGCCCGGGGTGCAAAGGGGAGGTGTGTGCTGCGACCCAGTAATGGGGGGAACACAAGACGAGCCGAGGAGAGAGCCGCGCTAGCCAACTGCTTGGAGGGGGTGCGTCAGCCAAGACGATTGCTCCTACTAAACCGATGTACACCCCCAAGGACTCGGGAGGGCAAGAATTTGGGCTGCAAGTCTGCTGGGGCTGAGTGAGCCCGGCGCCGGCGTCACGGAAGGGATGGCGTGGTTGGGCTCCGGAGTGCGGGCGCAAGCGGGTTCAGCACGTGCCGAGCAGTTCCCTGGAACCGGCTCTTGAGCAGCTTCTGTTTCCACAGCCCTTCCCGAGACTGACGAGGACTGCAACGGCAAGGACGGCGAAGGCGGAGAGGCGGCTCAGGGGCTTGCTTACCTTCGCGTAGCCCAGCATGATCATTCGGACCAGCACCACGTTTATGTGGACACCCAGGGATTCGTCGTGGTAGATCTCGTTCACCTGAGAAAGAAAAGGAAAAGTTAAGAAGAAAAAACCCACCGATGATATCAAGGGAACTTCCCGGGCCCCTTGAGGGTGCCCATGGAACAGTCTGGGGCTTTGCCCCCGACCAGGTCTGCCGAGGTCTCCGGCGAGATCTCTACGCATCGTTTAAAGGCAGAATTTTCATTCGAGTGCTTTTAGCCCCGTTCCCAAAGGAAATACAGACCAGGTGGTCCCTCCTGCTGTTACTCCTAATACCCCCATGGTTTTTGGCCCTTTTACCACTTTGCAGCAACACTTGCAAAGCATTAAAGATCTCAGAGAAATTAAGTACCCAGAAATTCTGTGAAAATGAGCAGACGATGAGAAACAACAGCCTTACTTTTGCTCGTGAGGAAGGGAAGACTGCGCAGCCTTTATCACAGCACCGACGGGAGCCCGGAGAACGCTCCCGGCACAAGAGAAGCTGATCACAGAATCCCAGAATCCCAGCATGGCTGGGGTTGGAATGGCCCTCGGGAGCTCCCCCAGTGCCACCCCCCTGCCCAAGCAGGCTCACCCAGAGCAGGGGGCACAGGACAGCGGCCAGGCGGGGGTTGAAGATCTCCAGAGAAGGAGACTCCACAGCCCCCCTGGGCAGCCTGGGCCAGGGCTCGGGCACCCCCAAAGTCAACAAGTTCTTCCTCACGTTCAACTGGAACCTCTTCTGCTTCAGGCTGTGCCCATTGCCCCTTGTCCTGGCGCTGGGCACCACTGCAAAGAGTCTGGCTCCATCCTCATGACCCCCACCCTTGAGATATTTGTAGGTGTTGATGAGGTCCCCTCTCAGCCTTCTCTTCTCCAGGCTGAACAAGCCCAGCTCCCTCAGCCTTTCCTCCTAGGGGAGATGCTCCAGTCCCCCCATCATCCTAGTTGCTCTCCTCTGGACTCTCTCTAGGAGTTCCTCATCTTTCTTGAACCGGGGAGCCCAGAACTGGACCCAGTGCTCCAGGTGGGGTCTCCCCAGGGCAGAGCAGAGGGGGAGGAGAACCTCCCTCGCCCTGCTGGCCACGCTCCTCTGAATGCACCCCAAGATGCCATTGGCCTTCTTGGCCACCAGGGCACCCTGCTGGCTCACGGTCAGCTTGTCGTCCACCAGGATGACCTTCTTATGGCCCAGCAGAGAGCCCAGCCCCAAGACAGAAAACCCAGAGGCCACACCTCACTTCCACTGCTCCGCATGGGGGGGGTTGCTTTCAAGAACTTTTTTTTTTTTAGAAGCAACTAATACTGCTGCCCTAATTTTTAGAGATAAATTAGAACTATGCGGTCGCTTCTGTACTAAAAAGAGTATTTGTGGAAGTGAAGTTCAAACCCCCAGAATTACGCAGCTGGGTCAAAAATTGTTCTCCTTGAGGACCTTCCTTGTGTCTGGGAAGGTGAGAAATGTCCTGCCACCGGGGTATAAATTAAGGAGCTAAAACATCTGCAGATCATCAATGAAGTTACTCATCCCCCTCAAAACAAAATAAATATTATGAGTAACGGGTGAAAACTAAACAGCGCTGTTCAGAGGCCAGTGTATTTGAGCCGCATTTAGAGGGCTGGTTTTTTTAGTCTGGCTAAACCCAACTTCCCCCTCCCCTGGGGAAAAAGGGGGTGCTGAGGTGCCCAGACGGCGGGACCCGGCACAACGACCGTAGCCCGTGGTTTTTGGAAGCACAACCCCTTCTGGGACCAGCTGAGAACAGTCCGGCAGCAGGACAGTTTTACAAGGAATCAGCACGTAACCCAGGCCGCCCGCCCAGGGAAGCAAATGTTCCCCGGTTCAAGGATTCATGGCGTGTTTTCTCCCTGTTAATAGCATTGCTCCCCCAAAGGCTTGCGTCAGAAGAAATGCTCACGCTTTCCCTTGTGCCGAGAAACAACCACCTTCCCAGGGCGCCTTCCCGGGAGACAAAAGGGATCCTGGAATCCACCTGAAGACTCAAGTCCTATCTCTCCGCAACACCGCTGTTGACCCCGCTCTCTGTGGATTGCTCTGGAGAGCTCCACTAGAGGATTCCCACAGGGAGCAAGTGCGTGACCAAAACCCTGGGAATTCTGCAAACCTGGAACCTCGCTGGAAGGACCCAAATCTAACAGAAGTGCTGAAAACGCCGGTGTAGACTGCAGCGCTTTCCAACTGCGTCTGACTTGCACGGGGAAAAGAGCAGCTTCTTAATTAGCATTCTACAGCAAAAATGTTCGGTAATTCAGAGTTTAATGATTAATGCATCAGCTGCTCTACTGGTCACATGGCTGGAAACGAAACAGCTTTGGAAAAAAATAGTTGACGGCGGGTCTACTGACCATCCACGGGGATGAACCAGTAGATGAAATGGCGGGGAGCGAGCCGTGCTCTTTTGGGGACACCTTCACGTGTCACTGGTCTTTGCCGCAGGCTGAGGGCGATGTCAGATTAAAATGGACGCAAACCGATAGACATGGGAGAAGCGAGCGCATGACGACCGTATGCCAGAGAAACAGCTCCCTAACTTTGACAGACAGCACGGAAGTTATAGGCCCGACAACATCAAGTATCAAAACTGACGGTTATGAAGAAGGGTGGCTTTGAAGGAGGAAGAGCTGCCATCGCCTCTTCAGCCTCGTGACGAAGAGAGAGGGCCCGGGCCCTTCTCGAAGCCCCGCAATTCAGCTCCATCACGTAACCCTGGCAAGAACAAGGACCCCCAAACCTGTAAGAAACACTGACCACCTACAAACAGGGTACGTGCCCATGAAGAACATCCCTCCATGCTCACCGTGACGTTGAAATGCGAGGAAGTAAAGCAGAGATGTCCCTCTGAGCTGGGCTATGCAAGCACACCCGCTGGCCACGGAACGCTGGGCTGGGAGAAGATGCTTCCAAGGTTGACAGTTCCACTGGGGACTAGAACGGTGCTAATGCTACGGCAGGGTTTGGGAGATGGAGGCTACCACTCCTTATGGGCTGCTGGTAAAGGTAGGATCAGGAACACGTCGATTCTGTCACCTCAAGGAATTCAGCTGGAACTGTCCACCAAGCCACCCGAAAAAACGCCAGGGGAAAGACGTTCTCTCCAGCGGGTGATGCAGCCCTTCGGGAAGGTGGGCTGGCAGCGATTCGGGAGGTTCATGCTGTGAGGAACGGTAAAGCTTCACCTAAAAGCTGGGGACCGCCCTAGATCTTAGTGCTTTGGAGGAGATGAGCCCCTCTGGGCTTCTGACTTCCAGCCCTGCCCCTTAGCAGCTGCTTTAGATGCGTCGCTGCTGCGGGGTTCCCCAGCCCGTTTCTTACACCACGAGTACGTACAAACCTTAAGTACAGGGCAACATCTCACCCGGGCGTTTCCTGAGCTCCCGACGGCGCTGGCTTCCCGGCGAGCCAGCTCTGGCACCGAGAGCAGCGCAGTCGTGTCAGCACGGCACCGTGCCCGGCGTAACCAGTCTTGGCACAGGCTTGCGCCGCTGTGATTTCCCACTGCTGTTTGTTTTGCACTCGAGCAAGCCGGCGGTGCTTACCATACCCCTGTACGTTTGCCCTTCGGAAGCTACTCTGGGGCTGTCTTGCGTACGCTGCGGTACGTGGCAAACCTGCCCTTAACTTCCCTGCTTGGGAAGGCAAGGCTCAGCGGGTTACCGTCAGCCTTGCAAAGCCCCCGTGAACGCCCGTAACATCCACCACGAATCCTTCCTCATGTACAGCCCCCCGTTTTTAGGAAGACCAGAAGATGTGCAAGTTTAGCTACGCAAGGTGCAGTTCTTGGACCCTCACGTCACTAGATCCGAACCTAAACCTGAACCAAAAGGCAGGTTCATGTCCCTCAGGCAAATTCAGCTGCGCTGAGCTGTGTCTGCTGATGCTGGCAGCGGACTGGACTGCAGCGGAATCACAGATTCATAGAATCCCAGGTTGGAAGGGACCTCAAGGACCATCTGGTCCAACCTTTCTAGGCAAGAGCCCAGTCTAGACAAGATGGCCCAGCACCCTGTCCAGCTGCATCCAGCGTGGTGGAGTCAACCGCTCCCCTGGGGAGTCATCCCAATGGTTGACTGTTCTCATAGTGAAAAATTTTCCTCTCACGTTCAGTCGGACAGCTGCGGTCCCAGCGGCTGGTGATCTCCCAGGAAGAAGCCAAGAATCGCTCACGTGCTTCCAATTCCCTCAAGCCTCAAAAAGAAGCTTCTACCAACAATGAAGCCAGGCAGTTCCTAGGCACACACGCGGGGCTGTCGATTCAGCCGGGTCTCGGAGGTGATCCCCAGAGCAGCCCAGGTTCAGCAGCTTGTTTCTCCTCCATGACTTTCACGCCCGGCTTCCTAACGCACCGCAGCCAAAGGCTTTCCGTCTGCGCGTCAGAGGAGGGGAGCACTGGACCAGGTCCTACAGCATCCACTCACGTATTGTTGGAGAGCAACAACCCCGGCACGCTGAAATACCGCGCACGGTCACCTAAAACGTACAAGCTGACAACTACAGGAAGGGCAGGAACGGCGCAAGACTGAGCAAAGCTCCGGCTGTAAACCTAGCAGGCTACATTCTGGTTTCCAGTTACACCGCGTGCACGTGTCTGGAGTTTCATTCTAGATTTATAGCACCGAATCGTTCTATCCAGAGTCATTATAATTCTACACAGAATTATGCTGGAGAAGATATCACTTGGTTTAAATTCATATAGAGATTCCTCTCCCCCCTCCACCCCCCCTGAAATTCTATGGATTAATTATTTTAAACTGCTGGTCCTCATTTTGGGAGCTGGAACAGGCGGGGCAGATTTTCAGAGGTGCTCAGCATGTTTGTGCACCTGGAAAACTGAGATGGGACTGGGGGAGGCGAAAGCTGGGTGGTGCTGAGCAGCACGAGCGCGTGAACTAACCCTGACCTGAGGACTGATGGCCACGTTCACCCTACGTGTTACCCACGGTGGGGTGGCTGCCCCTCCTCAAATGGAACGCTGCGTACCAAGGGGAGCTGAAATGGGGTTTGGGGGATGAAGGGGAGGAGGTGTTTCGGATTCCTGGCCATAGTCAAAGCATTGAATTATCTCAGTTGGGAACGACAGCGGCTGGCATGATGCACAACAAAGAATTACGTTTGTAAGCCTAAGAAATCCTCTTCAAATTATTCCAGGAATAAAAAGGCAAGTGTAAAAAATACCGGAATAATTTCTACATTCATTAAAACATTATTAACTGTAAACCTATTCTCTTATGATCTGTCCTTGGAGGATGGTTTCTTTTTCCCGGAAAACCTTATGAACCCCAGAGCTTTTAGGATGTGTCCATATGAGTCTGACACTTATATGCGTTAAGAAAAGGCCACTCCCTGCCATGGATTATACATCTCCTTTATGTTCCTTTCATGCTTTTTTTTTTTTTTTTTTTTAAAGATTTCTTCTAAGATAGAAAAAACCACAGAACATTTATGCGTGAGCAATTCCAGCACTCCGTGCTGGCACAGTCCCCACCTATGGATGCAGAGCGGGAACGGTGCTCCTCGGCCACATGCATTTCCACAGCGCCCGAGAGCGCAGCTCAGGACTGCACCCTTCAACGTAGGAGATCAACGCCGCCGATCTCACAGCCGGGAACGTGGCTGTAGGCAAGACCCACGTGCTAACCCCATAAGCCACGCTGTGCTAAAGCAGGCCTGGGAGCCTCCGTTCCTCTGCATTCCCATATAATATGGCTAATATCCACACGGATATTGCCACGCGAGTTCAGGAACAGACGTTCCGAGAAGGTTTGCTTTCTTTCAAAGAGCCGTTGGGTGTTTAGAACACTTTTTTCACTCTGCGTGTTTATTCTTTAACCAGGCTTCCCTCAGAACGGTGTGGCGGGAGAAGTTAGGAGTTAGTAGAAATGTATCAAAGCTTACGTTTTTCCCCCACTGTTTTTCAACTATGTCCGAATTCTTGGAATTACCCTAGAATGTGCCCTAGAAAACTACTGTGAAAAAGATCAATTAAAGGAACATCTTGAAAAGAGAGAACCATACCCAAGAGCAGACAAAGCGACCGTATTTGCGTCAAGCATGGTCTCCGAGATGCTCCCGCAAGAGACTACAAAAGCCTCTGGCGTTCCCGAAGAGGCGGTGCGGCACACCGGCGGGTACTCACTATGTTCATGAGGGTGAGGAGGTAGTTTTGGACGTGTTCTTTGCCGTGGAATCGGACGACGGAGTCATCCACACCTAGCAGCACCTCAATGTTGTAGTCGTCGTCTCCCGCGTGCCTGCGTCGCCTCAGGGTTTCGTTCAGCTGCTGCTCCACGCCGCTGAACAGGGACCTCAGCTCGCCCAGGCCGCCAAGGAGAGACCCTACGAGAAATAGTGAGACATCAACACCTACTCCAATGCTGTTTCAGAAACACCCTCCTGCACAGCGTCCTCACCTGTAGAGTCACCGTGTCCTGGGATTAAATCAATTTGGAACCCTGAAGAGATTATTCTAGGGGTGCAGGGGTAGGGGAGGTGACCCCTACCTGATGGAAAAGTTCACTCAAACACACGGTTCTATAATTGATCACGTGGTTCTTATTTCAAGTGTAAAATTCATCCCTAAGGAGATTTAGGCCAAATACTTCCCTCCCTAACCCAGAATTTCCCCCCTCCTTTTTTTTTTTTACAACACATCAGGCACAGGTTGCGGAGTGCCATGGCCATGGGATGCCTCAGCACGCCCCGGGGATGCGGCACAACGCTGCGCTTGGGGCCTGAGCACCCAAAAGTAACGTGGTCAGCCCCGATTCATGCTGAAAGTATCCCAGATAGCAGCGTTGTGTGGTTCCCCCTCATACCCCATCACCAGAATGGCTAAGCTAGAATTTCTGACGTCCTCTTTTTCTAATTTGCCCTCTACAACTGCCTGAGAGGAGGCTGTAGTGAGGTGGGGGTCGGCCTCTTCTCCCTGGTAACAGGCGATAGGACGAGGGGCAATGGTTTGAAGCTGCACCAGGGCAGGTTTAGGCTGGACATTAGGAAAAACTTCTTCACCGAGAGGGTTGTCGGGCTCTGGAATGGGCTGCCCAGGGAGGTGGTAGAGTCCTCATCCCTGGAGGTATTTAAAAGAAGGATGGATGAGGTGCTGAGGGACAGGGTTTAGTGGTGGGGTGGCAGTGCTAGGTTAACGGTTGGACTCGATGATCTTAAAGGTCTTTTCCAACCGAGGTGATTCTATGATTCTAATTCTTCACTGGGAAAGTAGGTGTTGGAATGTCCTCTCCCAGGAGTAACACAGAATGGCAGAAGGGTCCCTTGAAGGCACAGCTCAAGGGGCAGAGTTCAGAGGAACCATTCTGAACTGGCTTTTACGGGGATGCGTTCAACAGCCTCTATCGGCAACGACTCAAAAGCTCTCTCTTCCACTCACCGTGGGTTTTTGACAGGGAAAATAAGTCACAGCTGGAGGCTACTTCGTCATCCCTAACCCCAAGCCAGTGCTCCAGCAGGCTCTAAGCCATAAACAAGAGAAAGGGGCCTGCTTGGAACATCTCGCAGTGTAAACCACGAGCGATGCACCGCAGTCCTCACCAGCCACCGGGCCGTTCTTGTGCCGCTGGCCTGCGACAGCCCGGGAGCAGCCCCATTCCCCCACTCCTCCGTTTAGAGGACGGAGACGATCAAGCCCGTAAATCCACAGGGATCTTCCCACTCTATGAACCCAGCAAAAGCAGCCAGTATCCACCCAACGGCTAGAAGGGAGAGGACGGTCCTGCCTTCCGCTCGCGTTGACTCGCGCTGCAACGGGGCATTTCCCCAAATGACGGCACAGCTCTCAAGCCCTTCTTCTCCATGCTGGAGCTGATGAAAGCCAAGGTTGCAAGTACACAAACGGGCCCTTCACATGTTCTCAGGCAAGATGTCCAATACACTGGATCTAAGTTTTGCTCACGGAAGGACAGCAGGACCCGGGCCAACGCTACAAAACGTGCTGGACGGCCACGCTGTAATTCATCTTGAGCAGATTCAACCCGTGGCTGCGTTAGCCGGGCAGCCTCTCCCTCCTAAGCGCCGCAGTGGTTCACAGCAGCACATAAATAACTCTCCCCAAGCCCCACATCAAATGGCAAGGTTGGCCCCGGTTGTTTGCAGAAGCTGAGCCCGCCCCTGCGGGTGAGAAGACCCCGGTCTGCAAACAGCTTTGCAATTCAACCGCAAGTCCTCTCCCTCTCCAGAATGCGAGCCCTGTGATAGCACACAGGCGGGAAATTCACAGACAAGCTCCAATTCTAAAAATCGGCAAAGCCGCCGAGCGCCGCGTCCAACGGTGATACACCCGTGATGTCATCATATCGCCGTGCCTGCCGCATGAATGGGGGAGCTTGAGATCATTTTGGAACGAACCAACTACCCACGCTGGGCAGCGCCTTTGGCTTGGCCGTCGCTTCCCTTCTGCAACGGGTGGGCTCGCGGTTCAAACGAAGAGGACAACCTCCTTCTGGCGTGCACGGGAGCCGGCAGAGCCAGTCGGAAAGGGCTCCTTTTTTCCCCACCCCTCTCTAACACGCAGAAGACGAAGGTGCTTGGCGAGGCCACCCGCACAGCCTGCCCCGCAGCTCTGAGCGCCCCGTCCAGCGCCGCAGAGGCAGGCGGCTGTCGCCGAGAGGCAACGTCCGCTGCGACGCCCGGAGGAGGCAAGTCTGTCTGTCTGCGGCTTTGTGCGGGACAGACTAATCCTTCCTAAGCTCATTCTGCAATCAGTTGCTTCGTTATCTCTTCCTTTTTTATTTTGCCAGCCACTGGCATCGTTTACATCATGATCTTACCTGTCAGAGGAAGATCAGTCCGTGCTCTTCCACCAAGTGCAGTGGTTGTGCAAACCTTTGGGTAGGAAGGCAAATGTACAGCGCCGTATGCGTGTGGGCTTTTTTTGTTGGTTTTTTTTTCTTTTTTTCACAGCGCACGCCCGAGCCTGTCTACCCCACATCACCAGCAGAGAATGACACCTTCCTCCGGGCCGGCTGGGGTTCCTCTGCCAAAAAAAGGCCGGAGGAGGTTTGTGCGTGTAGCAAGCGAAGTGGTGGAAGGGGAACAGAGACGCGCCAGAAGGACGTCTCCCCCGCACACACTCTCATCGTGTTTTGCCGAAATCCCGGACACTAACCCGCCTTGCACCACCTCTGGAGGCTTGGAACCACGTTGCTGGCATCCGACGCTGGGTTTCTGTCAAGCACAAATACATCTACAGAGCCTCTCTGTGCACCCAGACGTCCGTATCCGAAAAGCCATAACCCCTTTGCAGACCAATAAAGCCTGCTCCCCCTTCAAACCTGTCTTCAGAAACACCGAACTTCTAACATAAACATCTGCATCAAAAATTGGGCACAACTGTACCCCTCCTATGCACGGTCCTGTATTAAATAAAGAAATAAATAAGCTATTGCGGCTCACAGCACGGATCTTTCCTAGAGCGTGACTTTTAAAGAATGACACTACAGATCTTTCCCTGCTATTAAAGAGAGCTGTGATCTGCCCAAGTCCCACTTCATGAGTCAAACCTCTGCGTCTCTGAAGAGAACCCCAAGCGTTTCTCACATGGAAGATTCTTCCAACCTTATTTTATGTATTTTATCAACGCACCGACAGGACGGCTCGCTCCCGTTGCAATGGCTCCGTGTTCAGTCGATCCATGGCAAGAGCCCTTTGAGATTCGCCAAGGAACCTGCCGTGCTCGAGGGCTCAGACGGACGCGAGGAACGCTGCTGGACGCGCGCAACCCTACAGGCGTGCTATGGTAGGAAGCAGCCAAGGCGACGTGCCTGGGCGAGGGGGGTAGCAGGCACCGTGCTATTGGAAATAACTGGATACCAAAGTTACGGAATAAACCTACAGCCTTTAGCTGCCAGAGCCAGAGCGAGCCCGGTTGGGGCAAAGCAAGCAGGAGGCACGCGTCCGAGGCACGCCAGCGTTGGAAGATGGGAGTTGGTTTTAGAAAAGAAGGAAGCCCACGGCGCGCGCCAGAGCTGCCCCTCAGAACGCCTATGGGATCGTTTCTCTGAAGACCTTCCTTCCACAGCCTGATGTGATAGAAACTGGTCTGGCATTTACGCACGCTGGAAACCCCTTCGACACGTTTTATAGCTTTAAGTGAAGCAGCTGTCACCGCTCTGCCATAACAAACACGGCCGAGACTCGCGCCGGGCGCCTCTTGGGTTCTTGGGGGGACTTGCACCGAGTGCCACAGCTGCAGGGGGGTATAAAACACAAGCCATGCCAGACACCCCAGGTTTGGTGGGTCACCTTCAGAAAGATGAGGAACGGTCTCAGGATCAAGTCGAGCGCGTTTGGATCGTGCTGCTGCCCTCTGCTCGAGGCCGGCCGGCTTCCACTTTGACCATGCGAAGCCTGAGGGCGCGGGAAGGATGCTCTGCCCATCCGCTGCTGGAGCCAAGGGGGGAAGCGAGGGCGAGTAACAAGCCCCAGCCCACCTCCTGGAGAGCCTAGGGGACACATGAACGCCTCGCCACCGCTAATACCAGATCACAGCTCAGCGCTAGCTTAACGCCGGCCTCGGGACTTGTCCGGCCTTGCCCTGGCTCATCGGCTCTTGACCGTATTTTTAGCTTGCTTTTAGCTGTAAGAAGGCACGGCCCATGGGCAGGTGACGCCCGCCCGCCTGGTCTAGGCCTAACAGCCAAGCTCACCAACAGCCCGAGGAGCCACGCGTACCGGGCTTGAGCTGTAGCTTCTCTTTCGATGGTATTACCCTAAGAACACCTACAGGAAAACGCTACGCGTAGGAAAAAAGCGAACAAAACTCAATGATCACGGCACAATGCTACCTGTGGGCCCATGAGAAAGAGGAGTTAGAAACGGCCTGCTCGACAACCTGGACCGATAACACCCAGCGGAGCCAAGATGGACGAGGGAGAAACCCAACCGTCAGAAAGCCCCCGCGCGAGGAACCCGGGGCAGCGGCCACGCACGGCGCGGGGGCGAACCAGCAGAGGAAGGCGCAGGTATTTGCCAGCTTCTGCCTATTGGTTTTAGTTGCATTTTTTAATTAATCAGGTAATGTGATTAAAGACGAGACTTTTCCATCAACAAATCCCACAACAATTACTCCTAGGAGAGGAAACCGTTCGTTCTTGTTTCCTTCATCAAAGCATGAGATAGTGAACACAAATGAATATATGTATGACTTTGTGTATATATATATTTAGCACAGTCGGAGGCTTTTTACCATGAATTGGGATACTGCTAATAAACCGATAAGCGATAAATACATCTTTTTCTTTCTTTTTTTTTCTCCAGATGAATGGAGTTGCATTTATGCCCCTGGCCAGTAATAAATTGCGGTTTTTGCAGGAGAACATTCTATCAGGTAAGGGCCATAATTCCTTTCTATACATGAGGAAGACTTGAGCGTTCAGGCTCTGACCGACACCTTATGGTCACGCACAAATACAGGACCCACGGCAGGAGCCTGCAGGTCACACCTTAGACACGCGCAAAGCAAGCAAACCCAGACCCCTTTTTCACTTTACACCACGCTGAGTTCTTCCATTGATGCCACCTGGGGTAGTCAAACCACATTTATTCTGCTTGATTTCAACTCTGAAACGAACTGCCTCGCACGCTTTCAGAGCTGACCTGAGAACACATCCGCACAAAGGCCGGGGGCCGTCGTGTCGGGACCGACCACCACTGCTGCTGTAGACCCCCCAGGCTCTCAGGGTACCGATGGGCAGCGGAAGGGCCGGAGCGGCGCGGTGAGAAAACTTTCCTAGCAGGTAGCAAGCCCAGGGAAGTGTCTTGATAAGGAGATAAACTGCAGGTGGCGTGGGAAGGAAGAACAGCAAAAATCAGCGAAGGAACCATTTCTTAATCATAAAAGCTTAAATAAACTCATGGTGGAATAGGCGTTCTTCACCGTCTTCCTTTACGTATTGTTTTCCCATGGCCCTTCCATCCTCTCTTTCCTTGGACGCATAACTACTCCGCTGGTTGCTCAGGTCACTCAGGCGCAGGGCGAGACGCGTTTATATCCCGTCGCTCCGTTTTAGGGAGTTTGTCTGCACACACGTGGAACCTGCTGTTGCCACCGTTAAGGTCCAATGGGAACACGGCCCGGCCCGTGCCCATCTGCGCCCCCGGCCACGCTCATTATCTCCACCGAGCAGCTCGCTGCCTACCGGCAACAACAATTACACCGAGCCGCCGCTTTATCCGCCTTAAGCCTCCCGAAGCCTGCACAGCCCAGGCTGAGGAGCCAGACATCAAGCGAGGGGGCAGCTCCGTTGGGGGGGGGGGGGTCTGGAGCAGGGAGGCGAGCCTCGCCAGAAGTGGAACGGCACTCAACAGCCGAACGGCTCCCCTAGCGCGCGTTGACGAAAGGTGCGGAGCCTGCTGACTACTGCGGAAGGACTTCTCTGTGCCACCGACGTGCAATTTAATGGTGCAAGTATCCTAAAATCTGCGCCGTGCGCCAGCTCCCTGCAGCGGAGTCCTTCAGTCTCACCCATGCGAGGGGAAAGCTCGTGCACCACCTCGGGAAAAAGCCTTTGCCAGCTTCCAAGGCAGCTTTTGTACCCTCTTGCCTAGGGGGGAGCGGAAGGAACGGCTCCCTCGCTGGAGAGCGTCAAGCTGAAGGGCTAGGCAGCCCTGACACCGTCCGAGCCAGAATTGCTATCCAGCTGGAGAGGAGAGCTGTGAAAAGCTGAAGCTGATGCAGCTAAGCTTTTCCATTAATGCAATTACCAACAGCGAAAACACATCATAAAAATCCAAGGAAAAAAATGTCAGCTGTGAAGAGGCGGGGCACGGTAACCTGCTCCTTCAAAAATGCTGAAGGACGAGAACATTCTGATGGCAACGTGCTAGAAAACCCAAAGAGGTACTTGCTGTGTTTTTCTGTAAAAGGAAAGGGACACGAACGTGTTTCTCACTGACTCCGAGTTCTTGTGAGCCCCCAAGTGCCCGAGCGGACCCTTCACACCACAAACCAGTGCTACGGTTAACGCAGATGGCTCGGTACCCACCGTGGCCCTGGCAGCCTGGCCTGGCGCTAGCCCTAGAGATGGAGCTCCCCAACCTGCACGGTACAGCTGGAGGACGCTGGCCAGGGCAGACACTTGGCCTGATACAGTAAAACATCTCAAGTCTACAAGGACAAACGAGAAGTGGAGGAGGGAAGAGGCGAAGCTCTGTCAAAACGCCAAAGCCAGAAGCTTTGCACATGAAGAAATGGAAGAAGATTTCTGAATTTCCTGGGACTGAAATAATTTCTTTCTACGCTCCTGCCCGTCCGCAGAAGAGGTTCAGCAGAAGGAGCAGCTGGGCCTGTTTCCCTTCTGAACTGAAGGAACCAACCTCTTCCCAGGTGTAAAAGGCAAAATTGTTCTTCAACATCTTCAGTCTCCCTTCTGGCGCGGTGACAACGGACGCAGGGCTGGGTTTGTTGTTTCATTACCACGCCCAGGTATCGGCTGGTCCTGTCTTGGTTGCACAGATGCGACCCTCGTCTTCCTCTCGTCCAGGAAGGCTGACGTGTCCGTAAAGGAAGAGCTTGGTAGGTTGGGTCATACGTGCAAGGCATTGGTCAGGAGAAGCGAGCGTCTCTGTACGTTAGTGAACACCAGGGTTTGCTTCAGAAGAGAATTAACGTCGGCATTTCACCCAAACAGCACTTACAGTGGTGAGTGAGGTAAATGATGGGATATCCCTAAGGACAGCCTAGGATTGCTATCCAGCAGCTGGGGAGCAACCGTATCCCAACTTAGATTTGGAAAAAATACTGCTTGACCAATAATTTTTCACTGTCATCACAGTTGCCACTTCAACTTATTTTTTTGTGTTGGTCAATTTAATGAAAAGAATTCAGCCTCATTTCTAAGGGAAACTAAGAAAGAGAAAATCATTCCGCTGAGCCGGTCAAGCTGAAAGGAGAAAAGAGTGAACCTGAACGCTGACTAAGATGTTCTCGTTGAGTGTGCTGACATGGAGAAGAGCAGCATAAGCGAGCACCGGGGCCTGGCTAACGCCTTCTCGAGTCCAGATTTTAGAACAGAACTTGACCGCCCATCAGCGTTACCTTCGCGTACGCAGGTCAACGTTTCAAACCGTGCTTGACTCAAGTCATGGTGAACGAGAAGCAGGCATTCTGAGGGCAATATATAGTGAAGTACTCGACCGAGGAGCTCTCCTCTCCGACAAAGGCCCAGTGTCAGAGCATTGCTGCCACAGATGAGACCTGCTGATTACACCAAGTCATTAAGTCATTAAAAAGACAGAAAAGACAAGAGAAAGGCGTAACTTCCACTGGCTATAAAACGATGACATGGGAAGTGCATTAAAGGCTTCCATTGAACGTCCGTCTCGTCCGACCCTTGTCTCTTCTTCTGTGCTTTTCAATTAATTCTACAAATAATTTTGAGACAGCGTTTGGCGCACGGTAACTTTGCTGGGGAACCCCAGGCCGCGGGCGAGCGCTCCCTGCCTTCGTCTGCCGAAGCTCGCCGCGCCACCGCGTGACCCAGCGCATCCCCACCCCGGAGAGCATTTTTCCAGAGGAGGTTTCGGGGAACAGCACTGCCTTCCCGACTCCAAGCGTGCTTCCCTCACCCGGCCACCAGCGCAGAGCAAAGCCAGGGCTGCGTACACGATGGGCAGACTCAGCGGTTCGATGGCTTACGCAGAGATAGCCATTTAAAGGCGACAGAAGAATGGAATTCACAGTATTCAGCGACATAAAAGGAATAACGGAGTGTGTAAAACCGGAAAAGAAGGTGGGTAAATATTTATGCAGCCCATATTACCAAAACAAAGAGAACTTCAAATACCCTTCCAACGATGCCGTGAGTCACAAATTACGCGGGGGTTCGACAATGGGTCATTTCTTTCCAACGTCTTACTACCCAGTTACTCGTTAATGTAGCTGAAAGCGTAATTGTCCTTAATTGTTCAGTTGTCACTAAGTGGATTCCAACCTCCTGACATTACAAAGGCCAACAGCTGTTTTTTGGAGACCGGCCCTTCGACGAGCCCGCGCACCTGCAGCGACACCGACCCAAGGCCAAGGCAGGGCTCCTCCACCGCTCCAGCCAACGGCCAGGCACCGGCAGGAGCCAGGGCTCAGACAAGGTCTGCACGCATGACAGGCTGCCCAAGGAGGCCAAGCTGCTCGCTCTACGCCTCGGCCCCAACAGATGGCAACCGAGGACGATCTTGGCAAAGTTCTCCTGGCAGCTGAAAACCTGTTCCTCAGATGTTTAGTCTGGAGCGTGGCAATTTCCATCTGCAAGTCCCCAGCAAACTCTGATTTGGGCAAGCACACAAGACTGAGGATCTAATCTCAAGCCCGGCGGCTTCAACTCAAATACTCTGGCTGTGTTTGGGTCAAGGCAACGCGCACGGATTCTCTAAGACATTGAGTGACGCTTTTCAACATCCAAACCGTCAACATCTCATCCTCTGGTGAACACCGCACACGGCTACCGCACCGCTAGAAGGCGGCTGTATATACACAAGGCCACCATTCCTGAAGAGCACCACCTGACGCCTTGGGCACGTACACACGTACGCTGTCTTTAGATACGTTAGCTTACTGTGTTTAGCTACTAGGACTCATAAAACTGGAGTTTTGAGGAGTTTCCTTTGGCCGTCAACCCTATCTCAAGCTGAAATGAAATCTCATTTTTTAACTCACCGGTACACAAGAACTGGTTAGAGCAATGAAGATGGAGTAATTATTTTGGAAAAAAAAAATACTTGAAGCGGGGGATTACAAATATATTCCAGATCGGGTTGACAAATTCTGGTTCTTCATTACAAAATAACATCCAGCGTCACACACGCATGCTACTGTAGATTCTGTGCAACCACAGCAAGTCAGCCAACGCCCCTCCCATCTCCTGGCCATACGTGTGCTGTAGGGGAGAACCGGACAACTGGAAGGGCTGGAAGGGGGAGGGAGCCATCAGTTCTCAAATCTCACAGTGCCTCATGAAGCAGAACCTCTCCTGCCCACAGCTCTTGCTATAGTTATACAGAATATATACAATAGATAGAATATATAGAGACCCACACGGGATGTACTCACCAACCCCACGCAGTCCGACATCACACGCGTGCCGATGTCACAGTATTTTCACTGGAAAACCCCAGCAAAGACGCAGCTCCTGAGTTTTCACTTGGACTGTCGCACCACAAAACTGGTTTACAAACAGGAGAGAATCCCACAGCCTGCGCCACCGCTAAAGCCAAGCTTTATGTCCCAGGGAACGTTTAAAAACCGGCGCTGCCAGTCGTGCCATTTTACCGTCGTGAAGGTCCGAGCCGGCGAAGCTCCTCATCCCTCACAGGGTTTTCTCCCCAAACCACCGGGTATCTGAGGGCCTAACCCCATTTCCCAGGGGCAGCCTCTCCCCGCCACTGCGGCCGGAGAAGCCGGCTTCCCTTCGGCAGCGATCCCCTCTTTCCCAACTCAAATTGCAGACTCAGGCTTGCGCGTCTTTTAATGACCTCCAGAATCCTAACTATCCTGACGATCTCATCCCATGCTATTAGAACACTCCAAAGAATTATTAGGCAAGGCGTTCTGGCAAACCCCCACCCCCCCGTTTTCATAGCAAACAACAGCTGGGCCACGCTGTCTCTCTGCAGCGGTTTACTATTGCCTTTTGGAAAGGTTTCCACACTTCTGTAACCCAGAAAGGGATCTGAAGGAACTCGCTCCGCTGGGAGCAAAATGACCTGCGAGGCTGACGTTCCCGCGTTAGTCATTTCCGTACGCGTTCCCGGCGGCATCAGTTGCCCAACACCGTGTCGCCCCACGCAAGACAAGCGAGATAAGTTTTCTCTTACTTGCCACCCATGCAGCGCTTTAGAGGGATGGACAGACGGACGGACGTGGGCGGTGAGCACCGGGGACCTCTTGGTGCCGGCAGAGGAGCGTGCCACCAGCGGGAGGAGCTGGGCCGGCCAGCTCCACCAGCGTCCCATCGCCCGTTCAAAGTACCAAGAGGTCCTTTCCTTCTTCTCCATCGTAAACTGGGGATGGCCACATCGTATCCAGACATTTTCAGAGATATAAATGGAATGAAGGGGTTAGCTCCCCCTCGGTTTGGGTTCTTACCTGTTTCTGCTTTTCTAAAATCTTTCTAAAAAAAATAAATACCCAGTGACAAACCCATTAAAACCGGGTGCATCACAGCGGGGAGCAACGCCAAAGCTGCGTGAAATCCAGGGGAGGAAAAGCCAGGCAGGGTCGTTTGCTACGCAAATTGCCACGTTACATCGCCATACAAACCGCGGCGTTCTAATTCATTTTCCCATCAAAGACACAGAAAAAGTCAATGGTAGAACCCAGGCTGATTAAAAAGGATCTTTTCCCTCAGCGAGAGGGGGCCTCTTGGTGCCTTCGTAGCATCACTTTGCGGTACTGAATTCGTGTGAGGCGCACGTAACACACACAAACGAGCACCAGCCCCCCCCGGCTGGGGGAGGATTCATTCCCTCACGCTCCTGACCTCTGACTGGCACCAGTTTGGCCCGATACGGCAGCTCCTCCGCTGCCCACCGGCGCCTTCCCTCGGGCAGGGACGGGCCTCTGCGCCCCCTGGCTCTCCCGCCGGCGCCGAGCGGGGCTGGGGGCGGGTATCGCCCCGGCCCCTCTGCCCTCCTCGCTGCCCTGCCCAGCCAACTCCAAAGCGTTTTAACCACCTCGCGTGCATCCCGCTTACCGAACCCAGCAGGAGAGATGAGCTGCTTCTCATCGGAGCGAGGGAGTTCCGTCCTCCAACGCCGTCCAGCGCTTCCCGCCGTGCTTGTCCACCCACATCGACATTTTCCCTCCCTTCGAGGCCTCTCCTCGCCTCCCACCTCAAATGATGGGAACGGAACTGGCAGCGGAGAGGAAATCTCAGCAAGGGCTGCTTATTCCATCCCTATCCGTTTAGCTGACACTACGAATCTCATTTTGGGAAGGGGGCTGCTCCGAGAAGCATCCTCTCCGGTTAGTTAGCTGCTGGGAGCCGACACGTGCCACAAAAGCAGCCCTGGTGACCCTCGCGCCAGGGTGGGGGCTAGCACTTACCAGCACAGAGCACAGCGTGCTGGGTTAGCATCTCCCAATCCATTGGAGGCAATGGTGAGTCCTGAGGATGCTCCGCTCCGACGTGACACCGGAATCGTCCGTTCTGCTGGCCCCGTGCTGCAAGGGCCCAAAGGGTGGTCCTCACCCTGGCAGGTCTTCACCTCTTAGGAGATGGCTTTCAGAACTCCATCTGTCAGTGGAAGAGGCTCCCTTCGCGCGGGAACAGGGCTCCTCACGGAATACTTAGCAACCCCTGCTCTCTGTTATCGCCACTGTTCAACGTTTTCTCCTTCCCGTGTGATTTGGGGGCATAAGGAGTTTTTCTTGGGAAAGCGTATGAGCCTTGGAATGGCTGCAGGTTGTATGTACCCAACTTTCTCCATTTTTTCAATTTTCCCTTCATACAGATTTCTGTGGGTTTTACTACTCTGGCTCTGGGTGCCTGCGGTTGGAATCAAGCCTCTAGGCCTTGCTTTTATTTAAGAATGATTTTCCCTTGTTATTGCCAAGAATTGGAGACGACTTAAGCAGATGGATGCCCCCGCTCCCACCGTCGGGAGGTGAGCGCAGCCCCCCCGACACAGACGGAGCGCGCGAGTCGCTTTCGAGCACTCCTTGATCCATTCCTGCTCAAGTCTCTCTGTTTCTTAAAAAAATGTTACCAGCTTTTTGTCAGCTATGAAGTCTGGGTTTTCTTTTACTCACACAGGTTTCAGAGCAAACAGGATAAAGCCTGTAGAGCAGACACCGTGGATCTCGTGTTTACTTTCACTTGGTCATTACCTGGCTACCACCAAGGGACTCTTTCCCCATGGCTCCGACCCTCGGCTGCGTTACCACGGCCTCGCCGACGAGCGCTGCAACAGGTCTGAAGCCGAGCCCTTCGTGAGCGTCGTTTCTTGGACCTACCTCGATTATCACCGCAATGCCTCTCGCTGACTCCTACAGCTCTAAACCGAGGGCTGAGGAGTTGCAGCAAACACGCTTCTGTTCCCAGCCTTGCCACAGACCTCCCGCCTGGTTACAGAATCCCAGAATCCCAGCATGGCCGGGGCTGGCAGGGCCCTCGGGGGCTCCCCCAGTGCCACCCCCCTGCCCAAGCAGGCTCACCCAGAGCAGGGGGCACAGGACAGCGGCCAGGCGGGGTTGAAGATCTCCAGAGCTTGGGCACCCCCTAAGTCAAGAAGTTCTTCCTCATATTCAACTGGAACTGTTTCTGTTTGTGCCCATGGCCCCTTGTCCTGGTGCTGGGCACCACTGAGAAGAGTCTGGCTCCGTCCTCATGACCCCCACCCATGAGATATTTGTAGGTGTTGATGAGGTCCCCTCTCAGCCTTCTCTTCTCCAGGCTGAACAAGCCCAGCTCCCTCAGCCTTTCCTCCTAGGGGAGATGCTCCAGTCCCTTTATCATCCTCGTTGCCCTCCTCTGGACTCTCTCCAGGAGTTCCTCGTCTTTCTTGAACTGGGGAGCCCAGAACTGGACCCAGTGCTCCAGGTGGGGTCTCACCAGGGCAGAGCAGAGGGGGAGGAGAACCTCCCTCGCCCTGCTGGCCACGCTCCTCTTGATGCACCCCAAGATGCCACTGGCCTTCTTGGCCACCAGGGCACCCTGCTGGCTCATGGTCAGCTTTGTCGTCCACCACACCATACAGCGGATGACGTTCTCCGCTTGTCGACTGCCTACGCTTTTCAGCCCTGTTGTCTAACATGTCCAGTTATGGCTCATACAAATGCTTTTTGTGTATTAACTCAACCTTCAGCGTAGAGCAATTAATAAATCAATTGTAGGAAGTCAAGGCTGGGGAGTGAACCTGCCAGGAAACCCCCAGCTACCCCCCTGCCTGCTGAACGTCTGGACACAGTCATCATTACCATTGAAAGAGGTTTTACTGGATGACAAGTAACGGACAACAGTTGGAACAAGGGAAATTCCAGTTAGATAGGAGTGTGGGAGGGAAATCCTAACAAGGGTAATCAACCACGAGACCAGGGGCCCAGAAAGGCTGTGGGATCTCCATCCTTGGAAATATTGAAAACACAACTGCTGAGTTACTGTGCTTTGATCCTGCGAAACGCTGAGCTGCAGCGGCCAGGCAGAGAGGGGCACAAAGGGGACTGAGAGCTGTCCCAGGAGACAGGATCTAATTCACACTCTACAGAGAAGCACCTTGATCTTCCTCCATTCGTGTCACAACTTTCGGATGCTCACCCAAGGGAAGAATTGGATTGGTTTTATTTTTTGAAGCTGGACGTAAATAACTGCACGCAGGATGACACCACTGTTGAGCACTGAGCTCTGGCAGCTCACTGCTAAATTGCACCGCCCAGCACGTTAGTGGAAACGCACGGCACCGGGCTGACGTGAGCTGGGAGGAACAACACCAACCCAACTCCATACCCAACCGTCCAGCCTCCCTGCGTCTCTGGTGACAGGTACCGTTAAAAAGCAGAGGAGAGACAGGAAAGATTAAACCAAAGACACCTTCCAGGTACAAGATGAACCCCAAACTCCACCTGAGGACAACTGCGAGGGCAAAGCAAGCAGACCTGAAACCTACTCAAGGGCCAGCCCTCAGTACAAGAGCGTAGGGCGGACACGCATCCCGGGCCGTGTTCACCAGGGGGCATTCTGGGCTGAGACCAGAGCAACAGGGGCTCGTAGAACCCGACAGACGTAGCTGCTGGGTTATATTTTCCAGTAACCAGCTGATTCCACAGTTGTGCTGTCTGATACCGATATCTGAGCAAGGGAGGTCAAATCTAGTTCAGGTTACGGCTAACCACACTTCCGCCTGCAGCGTAAGCACGCCCTCAGACCCTCGGAGCGGGCTGTAATTCCATTGCACTCAAAGGTATTACTCATCTACTTCCATTTCTAGAAGCACTGGATGGTTTTCTCATTATTTTTCCTCCCACTTCTCCTCCTCCTCAGATGCCGTCTCTCCTTTCCTCACGTACTGTTAATACATCCACCACCCGTACTCGCTTTCCTTTGTACCATGCCGTGCTGTTCCTGTTTGAAGAGTACTTGGCTGACTCCCTCTCCTTTGATTAAGCAAACTGTTACCTGAAAAAAAGCAAAAAAACCCCTAACCCCACAAACCAATATTCCATCAAGGACTTCAGTGAATCCTGTTAAGTTTCAATTTTCTAGAAGAAGGCTGGCTTAAAACCAAAAGCTCTAGCAGTTCTGGATAAAGAGGCAGGATGTCTTTACACGAGTACATGCACAGGTTATCACCACCAGTCCAACCCACAGAGGGATGCCCATATGGTAATGGAGCACGTTACCAAGCGCGGTGCGCTAAGTCTCCACAGCAATCCATCCCATCTTTCTCGTTATTACAGACGCACAAACCTGCGTGGTGTGCTGTGCAGTATCTAAAACATCCTCCATCAGAACACAGGTCATGAGAAATTCGGCTGAGAAAGAGTTCAGACACCTTCTGGCACGATGACGTCTCTAAGAAACACTAATGTGCCTGGGGAAGTGCCGAGGGAGGTCTCCGAAGCAGGCAATAGTCTTCCCATTCTTCTACCTTCTGTTCCAGCGTTTCATTCCCAGGCAACCAGGAGCAATTCCCAAATCATTTCTTCCTCCTACATGTTTCCCACCTGGGACAAAGACACTCGAACCCAGTGCCATGGCAACCCCATCGGCCACACAAGCACTTTGGGTCTTTAGGGAAAATGAAAATTCTGAAAGGAAGCTGGAAGATAAAGGCTCCTATTCCTCAGTTCCCACTGTTAGGAAGTAATTGCAAAAAATACTTTCATCAGAAGCGCGCTCTGGCTGAATTGGTTGTCCTTTAAAAAAATACCACAGTGCAAAGAGGAAGATAAAACAGGGAAAGTCTGAGAACATTAACATGCTGCGTGACCTCCGAGCTTACGGCTGGTTGTCATCATCACACCATATGACAAGAGAACGCACAGAAAAAATAATAAACGAGTGACCTCTTTGTGACCAGCTCAAGCAGAACACGCTCCCAAACCTGCCTCATCAGCCCACTGACGTAAACCTGAGTCTTCTCACCGACTCCAGCAGCCTTGGATCAGGCCTCTACGGTTCTGAGCGATACAATTTGGATTTTATTGTTCCGCACTCCTAAGCCCGATCCAGCAGAACTTGCAAGGAAGGCCTCCCGGGTGCAAATCTGATCCGAAACGCTACGGTTCTTGGCCCGTTTCTGTTGTTTCTTGGGTGCTTTCAGGGCACAAGGTTAATGATCGCACATCTTGGGGATGTTTCTCAGCTCATTAACCAACGAGAAGAGATTCCTTTCATCCTGTCCAGACAGAATGATATCATCCTTATACTTTCAAAACGTTCCAACTCAGGCTTGTCCGGAGAGCATTTCTTCCCACTCCTAAGTGAAAACCTATTTTGGTGATAAAACCTTAAAGATTTATTTTAACATGACAGCCTCATACATTCTTCTAGTTTTTTCAGCTTTGCATGCACCGCTTGTTTGGCCTCTGTCCCCCAGGCCCTTCGCTCCCAATAGGGAGCCTTTTGATCTCTGTTTCTTTTTGCCCTTAAGACCGTGTATTTTTTCCTTTCACAGAGGTTATTTGGGAATAACGCTCATGTCACGAACACCGATCGCGAGTACCTGTAGCACTCAACTAAAACGAGAAGCCCAGATGTTCATCATCTTTAGGATCAAGACTTAAATGACTGGGGGAGTCGAGCTTACAAAACGTCGTCCCGGGGCAATCTGATACGGAAGAGCCATCAGAGACAACCGTGCCTATTTACACCCCTGAGGAACGCTGGAGATCATCCTGCTCTATGATAGGATTCCCAGACTACACCTAACCGGATGCTCATCCCAGATGTTTAAAACCAAATGTGCACTGTCTTTAATAAGGAGTCTCAGGAGCTGTGCTGCTCCCTGCCCCCGGCCCCGCGGAGCAGTCAAATGCTAGAGCAGAGCGTGCCCTCGGTGGCACCCTGCGAGCTGCTGCCCCGCAGGGCACGTCCGCGTCGGCAGGGGACACCAAGTCACCCAGCTGCTCCTGTGGCCCCCACAGCACAGCAACGGCCTCCGAAATCTGCAGAAACAGCGTCGAGCCTTGCATCCATGGCCTTCCTGACCCAGTACCAGACACGGGCGATGCTGAGGTAGTGACGCCTCCAACAGGACCAGACCCTAAGCAGCTCACGCATTTCAGTCTAACAATAAACGTAGGTTAAGCGCGGCAACCCATCCTAGCTCAAACTAGGAGACCCCCCCGCTTTTCATACACCCAGATTAATGGGTGGTCAGAAGCTGTTGGCTGTGGAAATAACACCTGCCCCTCCTCCCTCCGTGCATCTATCACCTTTTCTAAAGCTGAAAATATTCACGAGGATCGCTGGGCCGCTACGTCCCCACTGTCAATAAACGCGTTTCTGTGCTGTGTTTCTCCTCCAGCCCAAGCCAAATGAAAGCATGCTGCATTAGCTGGGAATTCCTGTGAACTTTTGAGGGGCCCCTCCTTCCCTGCATTCCCACCCAGGCGAGCGAGAAGGTCCTCTGCAGCCTGAGCAGCCGGCCTCAGCGCGCTGCCGCTTGCTGTAAGCACCTACCTTTCATTCATGTTCTCCTACCAGGTTCACGACTGTTGATTCCACCTCACTTCAGAGCACAGAGATAAAGCTCCAAGCGTTTTCTCAAACTCCGGCAAAACTTAGGACAGTACATGTATGCTGGCATCGTGGTCTGAGCATTCTTGTTCCAGGCCATGATTACGTCAAACATGACGAGCTGACCACTTTTTCACACGGTTGTCTGTGTGACTCCTGCGTGACCCGGTTCTTCACAAGGAAGAAGAATCGAGAGCCTTTCCCGTTCCCAGGGGAGAAATCCGCTTGGCGTTTGCAGACGCTGTGTCACATCCTACCACGTTTAAGTGGTTTTCAATAGCTGGGACTTCCCGGGAGAGGCCCTGGCCACCGTCCTGCAGGAGAGGAAGAGCTTCCTCTGCCCAGAAGAGCTGACCCAAGGCTCAGCACCGCAAACCAGCAAGCAGGCTTACCCAGTGCAATGGGGACCGCAGGTACCAGTGAGGTGGTCGTTTTTTTACATGATTTTAACATTAACTGGCCAAGACCTGCTCCTTCTTGCTGCTCCCTGCATTCCCTCACATTGGCAGAAGAAAGATGAGGTTCCAAGAAACACAACAAACCAGGATCCTTGGCATGAGCAGATTGCCCACCCGTGAGATACAAATACCCGCTCCTGCCACCAGTCTGACAAATACGGAAAATGATCCACATTTCCCTGCTATCACAGAGTGAGAGCACAGGCGTTTTATAAGCAACAACCAAATGTTCAGGGCCGTTTATGTGCAAGGGGTCATATCCACACAAGAAAGACTGAAAAGAGTGGGGCCGTAATTAATGAAGGGTTCCCTCAAGGAGTCTGTATCAGGTGCGTGCACACATAAAGACCAAGAGACGCCCAGCAGTTCAGAGGATACCTGGACCACCTCTTCAAAGGCTCAGCCTCTGGAATATTTTCCTAGCTCCTTAACTTGAGAGATGAGGAAATGTAAAAAATAAAACCAAAAGCAAAACGAATTTAAAAAGCGAAAGAAGGAAGGGGGGGGGGGGGGGGAAGAAAGCATGTGCTATCCTATCGCTTCGCTTTTCTTTCTGAAATAGTCACAGTTCTGCCCATCTTCTACTGAGTGTTTGCGGGGCTCTTCCCCATGCTTAATGAAGGAGGTCAAAACCCCCAACAAATCACCTTACAAAAAGGCTACGTAAGCATTTTGGGGTGTGAAGATGCCGAAGCTCCCCAGCACTCCTAGCCCATGCACGCAGAGGGAAGGAAAACCAAGGCCTATCCGTAAACGTTACGAGGTTGGTAATCCTACAGCATTCCTCAGACGAATGAGGCGGGATTTCCCAGCTCATTGCTCGAGTGCTTCGTGTAAGGCACTTCTGAGGAAACCGATCTCTACACAAAGCTAACGATGAAGACGCTAGGGTGGTGCACCATAGGCCATCATTCCCAAAGCAGCCACAGAAAGCCATGGATACCGTAACCTTCACCAGCACGGGCTAAACCCATGCTACCCAGTAGCTTGGGGCATCCCAGTATCTTCTCCAGAAACCCAGATCTCTGGTTCCCACCTTTCCAAGAAAGCTCGCTGAAAATTCATCACAAATAACTGCAATAAAGAAAAAAAAGGAAAGAGAAGCAGAGAGATCGTGTACGCGTGGTTATTGCGATGAGAACACAGCGCAGGAGCCCACAAACGCTCCGCTACGCTCATGAGGCTCCTTTCTCGCCGAATGCCCCGCAGGTGCCCACGTCCACCTTTCTGTGCCCGGTGCCCCTTGCCACACTGACCCCTGTCACCCACCGCATGGGTCTCTTCCAGATGAGTGCTACAATAGCGTGACAGAACCGGCTCCCCTCTGCCCAAGGATGGAATGAAGCCACCTACAAGAAATGAGCCTTTTTGGTCTGAATTTCTCGACAGACAAGGCATCAGCTACAGACACAGGGCTTTGACACCAACCGAAAAGACCACGCTAAGTTAGAGGAAGGGAGCTGCTGTGCTGACGTGCTCCCTCTGACCAAACCAAAGAAGATGGGGAGACGCTGGGGACATTAAGACCCTCTCAAAGGCCTGACCAAATCCCAAACAACATTCAAAGATTCTGAGGTTGGACAGACTCATCACGTAGATTGTTCATCATCTCGCTAACCTTCGTATATTATGCGCTGCCATTTAGAAATTCCTGAATTGTTTGCCTCAGCTACTGCGTGCTCCTGCTAAAATTCCCCATGTCATAGCTACCTGAACTTTGCAAAGGCTTCCACGGATTCCAAACACCTACGGATAAAGCCCGTCAGCACATGAAAGGTTGCCGAGGGAAGAGATGCTGAACTCGCCAAAGCAGGCCCGGAAGGTCCACCGTCAGGCACGCGCTGTGTCTCCCCGGGCTCGGGGTCTGCCAGCCCAGCTGACAAAGTGGTTTCAAGCCAGGAGCATCGGGCTGAGCCCACGGCCACCACCACAGAGGCTCATTTCGCACCGGTCGGTCGGTCGCCCAGCGGAGACGCACGAGCTGGGTTTGAGTGGCCTTGCTGGGGTACCAGAAGCAAAGAACTTTCGGCAGCACAGGTCTCGGGAGAAGCCAGGGCGGTGAGCCTGCATGGATCAGGCTGCTGCTGGGTTACCGCTGTGCCACCCCGCCCTCAGCAGCAGGGACTCATCTCCCGAAAGACCAATAAGAGTCCGACAAATTTCATTTGAAATGGCTGTCAGTTCCTACCTGCTTGGTCACAGACAAAACTCCAAACCCACACCAAATAATTTAAGTCCCTCAGGACTGGCAATGAGGGATTGCTTAATTCCTCTCTGATATTTGTATCTAAGTCCAGTTCTGTGTCTTGCATGTAGTTGTTCTTATCCTTCTCAAACCCTCTTAAGTTCCAAGAACGTGTGAACACCAAGTACAAACCGGAATCTGAGAAGCTGAGAGATGTTGAAAGAAAGGCGGAGCGCTGAAGGGGAATGGAGCTGCTCTTCCATCCTCAGCCCACGGCGTCAAACCCCTCAACATTCACTATGCAACGTGTCGGCTGGTAAGGATTTGTGGAATATTAAAAAGGGGAGGGAAAAACATACAAGGAATGGATTAAACTACGCAATAATTATTCTCAGATGGACCAGCCACATTATCTTCAAGACCGAGGAGAATCGTTGGATATGTCAAAATACATCCGATCAAAACAACTGCCTTCAAACTGCAGTAACTGCAACCAGTAGTAGGAGGAAAACAGTACCAGTCATTGGCATGATTTAGCTGTTACTCAGAAAGAAACAGGACCCAAACTTCAAACAGAAGTTGTATGGACAGGCGAGCCTTAAGAACAGCTTGGAACATTGAAGCCATACGAGTATTTCTATTAACATCTCATGTCCCACAATATCTTACCAACTTAAGCACAGCTCAGGCTTGTTTCCACTCACATCAGTACAAACTTTGCCCTTGGTTCAGGAAGGAAAAACCAAGCATTTTGCAACATTTCTTGACGAGGACACCGTGTGGCTGAGTTCTGCTCTCCTGGATGAAAGCACAGAGGCACTGCTCTTGGCAGAGGAACCGCAGGTATGACTGGTGCCGTATTTCAGCAACCCATTTGAACGCTTTCTTTCCAAACAGCTCAGTCAAACCCGCCTCTTTCAAAAGCTACCGAGGGCTAGAGTCACCCAGAACAGATTTGCAAACCGTCAGCGCAGGGTACTGTACCTTCTGTATGGACGTCGGGGAGCGTGTCGGTGGGATGCTGCGCTGCAGCCGACCGCCTGTACACCATGTGGATTCTTCCCTTCTCCTCTTCCATTTGCTTTCCTCTTTCCAAAGGCTCAATGAAGTATTCATCCTTATCCGTTCTTATCATTCCAGCCTGGCGAGGAAGAGAGAAAGCACACCAATATGTCATTTGAGAGCCTAAAGACCCGGCCTGATGCTTTAAACACAAATATCAAGAGGGGCGAAGAGAAGACGCTCAGCACGTTACTGCCCTGAAAGACCCAAATCACCGCCGGGTTTCCTTTGCTCGGGCTCTTGCGGGAGGCGGTATCCCTCCGCTCCCTGGGGACGTTCATCTGGCTGAGGCCACCCTTCAAAGGCATGAAGGGAAGATCTTGTATACGTACGAGATACCTTACCCCTTCAAAGTCACAACTAAGACCAAAGCCACGTAGGACTTTGCCATTTGTACGCTCTGCACAGCTATTCCGAGCCCGGCACGCTGAGCCCTGCGTACTGCCGTGTCCTGCTAATCCCTACCCCGTGTAGCTCAGGCCCTTCATTAAAATCAGCAGAAGCCATGTGGTTTCCTACTTAAATGAACACGTACTGTTCCATCCTACAACTACATACCTCTGGACAATTCAAACCCCTTTCTCTACGCCTTCCGCCCCTGTGAAGGCCGCGGGACAGGTTTGCAGAGAAGGCGGATTTATCCTGGCCATTACCACAATTAAACTCAGCGGATTACGTCACACCTGCCTAAGTCCGGTTTAAGGGAAGAGAGACTCATGCTCAGGAGGAAAAATTTCTTTGCTGGCACTCGAATCCCAGTAAGTAACGGTGAAGGAAATCTGGCAATGCACTCAAGGAAACAGTCACTTAACAAAACCCCGCTGACGTCCAAGGGCAGCAAGGCTTGACTTCTTCCAGCACAGCCAGTGAAAGCAAGAACATCACGCAGGGGAAAAATGGACACGGAATACTGGGAAGCACCAACGGGATAAGTATTTTGAGGAATCTGAAAGGTACCGTCAAGGAGAGCAGGGTGGCAGAGCCCCGTCCCACACGGCTGCTGCGGAGGCGCTGGGACCGGCGATGTTGGCCGGGGCGCCGGACGCGTTGGGGCAAACGCCCCGCGGCCAACCCACCCTGAAACTCCTGCAAACGTTTCGCTCTAGGGTCGAGGCGCGAGGTCTGCTCGGCTCAAACCAAGGCGTGCGAAACCTCCTGTTCTCATCCCGCCTCCATCCCTTCCAGAGGCGAGCTCAGGTCTCGCACGCGCACGGAACCGGGCAGGAGAGCCCTTCGGTTACGGCTGCCACCGCTCGCCGGCGGCCCAGCGACGCCTTGGCTTCGCCCACAAACCCAAGCAGCCCCCGTAAGAGAGCTCAGCAACTGCGGATTTCACAGCGCGTAAGGCAGGAATTCATAGAATCACTGAATGGTTTGGGTGGGAAGGGACCCCCAGAGGTCACCCAGCCCAACCCCCCTGCAGGAGCAAGGACACCTTGAACCACATCAGGTTGCTCCCAGCCCCGTCCAACCTGGCCTGGAATTACAGCTACGGCCTCGACTGCAACCGTAGACACGTATGAATTATGAATCAAAAAAGCCCCCAAACAAACCAAAAAACCAAGGGCGCTGATCCTGACAGTTCTGCCAAGTGATCCGGGGCCGCCCCGGCCCCGCTGGAGCAGGTACAGCTGCAGTGCTCTGCTCCAGCTTTGAGTGCCATCAACTTATCTATGGCAATGCTACACAGGTTTTTATTTTTTTTTTGGCAACAAATGGAGATTATTGTAGTCCAGGCTCAGATAACTTATCACATACAAGTAGACAGAATTGTGCAGGTATATGGCAGCGTACAAAAATCAGTATTTTAACAAAAATACCCAAAATGTCACTCACAGTGGCTCACCCCAAGCCTTCCACCCCCTCTGTGCTTTCTGACAAATTTTTGGTTAACAAATTTCTTCAAATATTGGCTCTAAACGATATAAATCTAAATTCTGCATTCTTCCTGTGCTTTCATTACATGAGTAGCAGCAACAAGTGAGATTTTTGCTTGGAGTAACTCCAGTTAGCAACACAAGTCAGTTTTCGTGTGGCTTGTACCCCTCTAGGAGTCCCTTCCAACCCAAACCATTCTATGATTCTATGACTAGAGCGGGGCTTAACAAGGCCCCTTTGCATGTTAATGGCTTGCTTGCCATTTTGCTGAGCAAAACCAAGTCTCACACCTACAGTTGCTACGTTACTGCTTAGACCTTGTCTTGGCATCAAGGGTTTTTTTGTAAATAACCCATTTTCTCCGAAGCTGTTGCCTGCGAGGGGAAAGCAGCTCTATCCAAAAGCGGCGCGCGATGCCGAAGCGAAGCCTGGCTTCCCTTTCCAGCGTCAACGTGTGCGCTTTTTCTTGTCTGTCTTAAACCCACGGAGAGCGAGCCACGATTCCGTTTGTGAGCATGGGTGTGCCTTGCTGTGGAAGGAACAGAAGAATGATCTGCGAGCACCAAGCACAGTTTCCATTTTCACAGCTCTCCGCAAAACACTTTGGCAGACCTAACACATTCCGCCCCCCGAGCCACGGCTCACGGTCTGCTCCTCAAAAGCCTCCCCACTTCAGACCCCAATAACCTGGCCCTATTAATACGAGACAGAAAGAGTTGCTAGTTTGAAAGTCTAGCTGCTCATTAAGAGGGACAGTGCCCAAAGCCAACAGCCCGCTCCACCTCATCGTGCCGAACAGATCACGTGGAGGCAGGGTAGGGGCTAACGCCACCCATCGCAGGGGCCTGCAACTGCCCCGAGGGGGTTCGCCCCCGTAATCACGAACACGCGTGACCACTTCTCTGCAAAAATTTGCCAGTGGTGCTGAAAGGCTGGATTCGCAACCGGTCGTCTCCAACGGGGGGTTCCTAGAGAGCAACGCAGATCCAGCGTGAGGGCAACTGTCTTGCCCACAGGCGAGCCTGGATGCAGAATCCAGCTTGCTTTCCACTCCAACACCCCCTTCCCCCCAAATTTCATCAATATAACGAGCTTGAAACGTTCCAAATGAATGGAGGAAGGGGGCATAAGCTGGCACGGCACACTCAAGCCGAACTCGACCACCAGCCCAGCCTTCCCTTCCCCGCCAGCCGCAGGGAGAAGCAAGCAGGTGCCCCGAGCACATATTTTTAAAGGCTCGCTTGGGGAAAAGACCGTGGTGGATTTTCAAGAAAGAAGTATGTAGTGGAAACATTTTTTTCCACAAAAGCCCATTTTATGGAGCAATACAGGAAAGCATAGTCTGAAATCTTGGAATGCTATTAGTTTTACTACTTTTTGTTATAAATTAACCACGTTCAAAATTTCCATCGACTGAAAGGTGCAGTTTGAAATCCCTGCTTCTGCGAGGTTTATCGAGAACTGTCCTCGTCGCTCGGAAAATGTGAGAACGGGAAGACAACAGAAGCACCAAAAGCAAAAAGAAGCCTTTGTGGCGCGGCGGCTGGAAACGAACCCGCCGCCTCTCGGCACCGTTTCGACCGTGACCGAGGCGCGGGGAAGTGGATTAACTTCTCCGCTTTCCTACAGACTCGCTTCTCCCATTTTGCAAGGGCAGCCAATTCCCCTCCCCGAGGGGTGTCACGGGGAACCCGCTGGAGGCCTCTTTAGCACCTTCTGCGCCCCCACCTTGCCGCGCCATATCCGTCATCGTCTTTCAACGCCTCACGACCGCTAACGTGTTTCATCCCCGCGGCTCTTTTCGTCCTCCTCCAGCCAGAAGTAATGGGGCATAGCAAACGGAGGGAAAACCTTTCCGCCAAATTAAACCGATGCCGGCGCAAGTCCCGCCTGAGTTCATCATAAAAGGTAACCGGGAGCAAGGCCAAGTCTGGTCTGGCACAGGCAGCCCACCTCGGAGGGCTTCCCGGAGGACAGCAGGCGATGCCTTCTTCGCTGGACACCCCCTGAACAAAGCAAACCCTGGAAAAAGGCACTTCCCCGGCCCCCCGATGCAGAACGACACAGACAATAAGAAGGGAATTACAAAAACTAGAAAGCCTTGCGAAAACAACCTGCAAGGGCGGGTTAACCTAAGGAATCACTTCCCGAGCCAAGACCAACAGCGCTTAAGGCGGAACACGATTCCCTATAAACACGCATGAGCTGCAAGAGAGGAGAGAGCCGCTCATTCAGGGAGCACAAGAGAGAACTGTGGAGCGACCGCTCAGAGGGGGGACCTTTACCTTCGCTGGGAGAGCAAACATTACGGGTGGGAGTTGCAAAAGTATTTTAGGAAGTGAAACGCCCCGTTTCTAGGGGTTTGCAACGAGGGCAAGTCATTTAATTCTCAGGCGTGTTTTGAAAAGCCCACCCTCCAACGTCAGAACGCGAAGGCGTCTGTTTGGCCAGGCAGCAGAGGCATGCTCTTGGCCATTACCAAGTGCCGCTGACACTTGCCACCGAGCCTTACTGGGGAGCAGAAGATGCCCGGGGTTCTTAAGAGCCTACAGTGCATTAATTTTACAAAACAAACCTTCGACAGAACACCCCCATCCTACCTAGCGTCTCACGTTCAATGCACCGAGGCCAACAAACGTGCTCTGTTGATGCCAGTCTCCACCGCTCACCTCTATCCCAAATTCTGGGGGTTTTTTCCTTCCTACTGTCCTCTGATAGACTGGACATGCTGCCCCCAAACACGAAAGCTGCTCTTCCTCATGCATCTCCCTCTACAAAGCACTCATTTGCCCAACTGCCTATGGAAAAAGCTTGACAAAAGGCTTCTAAAGTGCTGAGGCCTCTACTGTTCTCATCAGTCACGTCTTGCCCTCCCAACCTCCTGGCTCTCACGGAACCCCACAAGCTCTCCACAGCAGAAGCTGTCTTGGAATCATAGAATCATTTGCTTGGAAAAGGCCTTTAAGATCATTGAGTCCAACCGTACCTACCATGTCTCTAACCATGTCTTCAAGGACATCATCTAGTGTGGTCGATACCTGATCCACCAGAAGATACCGGTATAACCCGAATACACGACAGGCACATTGCATCTGTGCCCGTACACAAATCCTAGAAAATAACACCGAACAACTAAAGGGATGTGACCAAAATGATCCAAGGAGTCCTCGTTTAGAGTAGATCCGAGTATGTGTGCTACACTGCCTGCAGCCATCGGATCCTCCAACACCATCAGAGCGTACTGGTTTGAAGCTAAAGGAATTGCAAATACAGAGTCTTTGAATGTGAATAAAGCAGGGTCTGTACGAGGAGCCAGGCTCCGGGACGATCGAGCACCAATTCACAGAGGCTTCTGTTGTACGACAGAGGCTGACACGGGCTCCAGGGGCAAGGGCAGAGGAAGCGAGACGCGGCGTGGTGACTCTTCCCCCGGGAGCAGTCCTGGACTCCCGCCTAGGAGCCTTCCCAGGAGGGAACCGGGACGGGCGCGACGCCTCACGCGGCAGAGGACGAGCTGGATCCCCGGCAGCAGCGGGGCCGGCGCAACCCCAGCTACGCGGCGCCGGCGTCCCCGCGGGCTCGAGCTCCCCTCCCTCGAGCGGCCGCGCCGCTTCACCGCACCAGCGAGGAGCTTACGGGAGCAGGGTGACCGCAACCGTGCCGCTTACCCAGGGCTTCCTCAGAAAACACCAGCGCAATGAGCACCAAGAGGAGAGGCTGGGCGGTGGCTTCAGTGACCGCGTGTCACACCAAGTCCTCCTGGGACAGAGTTAACTCTCCCTTCTTCTCTACAAACCTCCAGGTAGCGTCGCTCCGTTGGCTGCATTCCCACCGAGCAACGCTCAGAGACAGCCGCCTCCGGAGGGACACAAACCTGCAAGGGTTCACTTTCGATCAGAAGGGGTCAAAGTTGGTGAAACGTGACGAATCTTGAAGATACCAGTGGGACAAGCCCTTCATCTTTCCTGTTGGCCTGTAAAGGCTCAGGGTGCATTTCCCCACCACTATTTTAAGCTAACGACTCACTGGAACCGCCGCCGGTCCCGCAGGGGTGCACCCCCTGCCCAGCAGCGAGGACGGCGCCAGCACTACGGCCACGACGAGCTCCAGGGGCTTCCATCCACCAGGGCTTCCCCACCGCTGAGCAGGTACGGGTGTCGGTAGGACGCTGAATTATAGCTCAATACTGACGGGTCCGACTACTCTCCGTTGCCTTAGAGGCAGCGAGTGCACAACACAGTCATTACTTTCAGGGAAAAAAGCTTTCATTCCAGTGTTTTGCAGCTTTGCTATTATTTTAATCTATGCATACGCTTACCTTCACAATATCGTATCTCAGCCAATATCTGTATTTCAAACCCTCTCCACATTTTTGTAAGACTTGAATGACTCTACCACAGAAAAGGTCGTAATATCAATTACCGTTTTAATTTGCCCTCGTACTACACAGAAATAGTTTTTCCGAGGTTGACGTGATGCTCTGGGGAGGCGAGGCAGCCATTCGCAGCTATTTCCCCTAAGCCAGCTCTGCCCAGGGAAAGAACCCATCGTGTAAAGCTCCGTCAAGCAAATCAGAAACACGATATTGGAATATCTGCCAGCTGTGGCATGGCTGCTCCCAGGCCAACACGGCGGGCCCAGGGGTAAAGCCTGAGAGCAGTTCTGCTGCCAGGCTGGTTCTGTAGGCTGCTCACATCGGGTTTATTCCCCTCTCTCATGTTTTTTGTTTGTTTTGGGTTTTTTTAAAATATTTTCCTTTTTTTACTTCGGTGAGAAAGCAGAGGGCTCCCGTTCCAGCCCGTCCCTCCCAAGGACAACCTGCTCCTCGCACCACCTTGCTCCCTATGCTCTGTCCCAGCTTTTCTAACCAGCTCCTTCGCCGCCAGACTTGTTCCAGACTTTCAAACTCTGCATTTTTTATTTAGTTTTGTATTTTATCCTCTCTCCCCTTCCAGCTAGAAACCAGGAGCAATATGCAAGCGCTTGTCTGGCAGTCAGTGGGGATGACCTAGGTAATCCATTTCTTCTACAGATGGAGGACAAACAGTGCTGAATGAGGCACGCCAGGCCCCGGAGGTCGGAGCCAGCTCCGGAGAACAGCCTGCAAGCCCCGCAACCCCCCGTCCCACACTGCCCTCGGCGCGGGTCCGCAGAGGACAAACGTCAGCCGCCGCTCTGCTCTGAGGGTACCGGGCACACGGAGACACCAGGAGCCCTGCTGACGAGCTCTGTGTTCCTCTAAGAGCTCTCGCTCCTGCATTAAACGCCTTATTTACCCACTTCCAGTTGCTTTTATGAAGACCCAGAGCCTTTGCGCGACGCTGAATACAACGACCAAGGAGCTCAAGCCCTTCGCAGTACCCCAAAGTGAATCAGAGAATCATGGAATGTTTTGGGTGGGAAGGGACCCCTAGAGGTCACCCAGCCCAACCCCCCTGCAGGAGCAGGGACACCTTGAACCACATCAGGTTGCTCACAGCCCCGTCCAACCTGGCCTGGGATGGTCCCAGGGATGGGGCCTCCACCCCCTCTCTGGGCAACCCCTGCCAGGGTTTCACCCCCCTCATTGTACAGAATTTCTTCCTTATATCTAGTCTATATCTAGTGAAACATTGACCTGTTTGATGGGGTTTTCTGGTGACTAACCATTACACGGGCTTCTAGCAAACTGGTAACTACTCCAGCTGAACGCACGACAGGCCCGTACCCGAGGCACGGACGATCTAAGAGCCGTCGTTCATCCAAGCTGTAACCGGTGACACCGCACCGCGAGGGATACGCGATCAGTGCGGCTTCGCTGCATCCCCCTACACGAGAATCTTCATCTATGTTACAGGCACCTCGCATCTGGCTTGGGATACCTACACCCGTCCCTAACAGGGAAAGTCGCACAGAATCCCAGGCTGGCAGGGGTTGGAAGCTCCCCCAGTGCCACCCCCCTGCCCAAGCAGGCTCACCCAGAGCAGGGGGCACAGGACAGCGGCCAGGCGGGGGTTGAAGATCTCCAGAGAAGGAGACTCCACAGCCCCCCTGGGCAGCCTGGGCCAGGGCTCGGGCACCCCCAAAGTCAACAAGTTCTTCCCCATGTTCAACTGGAACCTCTTCTGCTTCAGGTTGTGCCCATTGCCCCTTGTCCTGATGCTGGGCACCACTGAGAAGAGTCTGGCTCTGTCCTCAGCTGGAAATAGCATGTACTGCATCTTTACTGGCAAGATGTGAAATAGGGGAGATTAAAGCTTAGGAAATTGAAACGCAACATCACGCTGAAGGCTCCACCTTCATCCCGCCATGGAGCAGGCTGCCAATAACCTAAGCAGCTGAGCAGTAAGCAGGCGGGAGTCTGTTTGGCCGGAGGCGGCTGGCTGCATGGAGTGGGGCTGCAGTAACAGTCCTCAGTGAGGGATGAGCAAACTGCATAGCGAAAAAAAAAATCAGCAAGAAGGGCAGGGGTCCAAGGATGCAAAAATCACCTTCCCTCTAGAGGGCAGTTCCACCGTGGGACCCTTCAGTCGCACAGAGGCGCAAATACCGAGTAATAAAAATGGGCGACGCAGCTGGAGCCTACCTAGGAGGGAAGCAGAGATGAGAAGAGCTGGCCCCGGGGCAGATGGGGAAGCAGGCACGAGTGAAAGGGCCGGACAGGTACCTTCAGTCCAAGGACAGCTAAGAATTCAGTGGGAAAAGGGGAAACTGCCGGCACAAGACAGCCACCCCGTCCCAGGGGAGAGACTGTGCTCGGGAGGGCAAATCTGCTTGCTCAGAAGAGCAAGACCTAAACCCAAGGACCGCAACCACCACGGGCACAGCGACAGGTTTTGCCTGGAGGGTGTGCAGTAGGACTTCCAGAGCCCGCGACCGTTCGGCTCCGGTGTCACGCGAGCGAAGGGGCTGTAACCACCCAAGGGCCCAAAGGCACTGCCCACCCTGCTGCTCTGCCAGTGCCTCTGCCCGCTCCACGGGGCTGTGGCTCGTATTCGGGAGACGAGCCCGCTTCGAAAGGCGTTCCTCCACCTCCACGCCAGCCCTCACGAGCACAGGAGGACGCTCTTCTTTCGTGTGACGAAGACGGGGCCTCTCAGGCTACGTACCTGTCAGCGCTGCGTCGCAGCCCCCCTGCGATTGCCCTCTGCTCCCACACCACCACGTTCCTCCAAGTGGAGCAGCATGGGCAAGGCCGTCCTCCGACACGCTCCTTCCGGAGGGAAGGAAGAGAAGCAGGACGCTGGCAGCAGCGAGTCAGAGAAAGGAGCCAGGCAATGCCATATCATCCAAGCTTGCAAAAATGCTCAAGAATTGCTCTCCTCCTCCTCGAGATTCCTCCAAATCTTTTTTCCTTCCATTGTTGGATGGAGGGAAGCCGAGTATCGTTCTCAACCATGTAACAAATAGGGATGCCGCGTATGCCAAGCCTAGCTTTCCCTTCCACTAGGGTTTCCTAAGAGTACCTGAGACGGACTCCCAGCACCTTGGTTTCCTACACAGTAACCAAGCGAATCAATCGCCGTACGTGCCTTAAAAACAGAAATACGTACGGCGTTCCCTAAGGGTTGGAATTGGGGTATCTGAATCTATTCTCACCTCGGGCCACAGATCGCTCATTCGGCTCCTGACAAAACCTCTTAACAGATTCTCTGTGCGTGATGGGTGAAAATGAGCAAGTTGCTGGCGCTGACCCGAGGGGTTTCAGCCGGCAGCATCGCCGATCCCAGCCACCGACTGAGCCAGAGCGGCAGCAGCGGGACCCAGCGCAGACCAACACAAAGCTGCTGCCTCCCAGAAAACGCCGCCTTCTGACCATCCCATCCATGACACTGGGAGATGTTCCCGGGGCTCCCCCCCCCCCCCCCGCGCCGTTCTCCCCTTCTCGCTGCTGGACAATCGCAGGTGGCCGACAGCTCGCTCCTGCCGCTAACGAAATAGAAGCCCTATTGAAAAGCATCAAGAGCTCTGTGTTCCCTCCGTTTAATATCCCAGCACCAGCCGAGCAGACACTGCACCCTGCCAAGACAAACACATGGGGCTTGGCAGAAGGGGAGGGGGGCAGGTTCTGGAGACAGCCCTCCAGTCTAAACTTCTTAAGGAGTCGATAGAAACACGCTTTTATAAAAAAAAAAAAAAGGTGCTGCCTCGTCTAAAAACACCGATCCGGCGCGCAAACACTACCACCTTTCACCCTCCCTGTTAGCTTAAGGGGTGTTCAGTTCAGTGACTGTGCAAAGCCTGCGTCACGGCGACCTGCTGCTCGCTTTTTTAATCCAAAGGCGAACACTTTTTGGAGCCGCACCGAACACTGCTTGATTTATTGGAAGAAAAAATAAAAGCAAAGGAGGATGCTTTGCCCGCAGCACATTTCCCTTTGCCTGCCTCCACCAAAACAGAGCCAGGGTGGGTGGAAACTGGTTGTAAGCTCCCTGTGTGGGTAGCTCCAGGGTTCTACCTTCAATTCACCAGGCGGATGTTATGTCTCGTGCCACGTGGAATCCATATTTTGTCAAAAATCAACTGACACTCTGGGTTTCTTCTTCAGAAATAGTCTAGAACCTTCGGAAGTTGTCAGGCTTGCCCCACGATGCCCCTCTTTGGTTCCCGACTATCACCCGGAGCGCTACGCTCCGGAATTTCTTCACGTGCCAAGTGGGCATCTCCCTCTTTAGGTGGGAGCACACGACACGACGGCTCAGGCTGTGGGCTGTCCCCTCGCCCAGCGCCCACGGTGGCTCTCGTCAGCCCCCGCTGCAAACAGGCGCTGGGCCTCCAGCGGGCTCCGAGCCGGAGCAAGGCAGCGCCCTGCGTGCAGCCCCGGGGACAGGGAGCCGTACCCCCGGCACGGAGACGGGCTGGGGAGCACCCAGGTTTTGAGATGCTTAAGGAGAGAAGTGACACAAAAAGGCACAAGCGTCCTGCTCGTGTGCATCAGGGCTGTGTACATCACCTGGCCGGCGAACTCGCTCGCTCCCATGGCTTTTAATTTTTTCCCCACTGGCCACAACTGTCGACTCCTGCAAGAAAGCATGAATTGGGCTGGGATTTTCACTAATTCTTGCAGTAGATCCAGGGCTGGTGGCTAGTGGTAGCCTTTTTCATAGAGTCATAGAATGTTTTGGGTTGGAAGGGACCCCTAGAGGTCATCGAGTCCAACCCCCCTGCAGTCAGCAGGGACACTGCTAACTAGATCAGGCTGCTCAGAGCCCCGTCCAACCTGGCCTTGAATGCTTCCAGGCATGGGGCCTCCACTACCTCTCTGGGCAACCTGTTCCAGTGGTTTACCACCCTCATTGTAAAGAATTTTTTCCTTATATCTAGCCTAAACCTACCCTGATTCAGTTTAAAACCATTACCCCTTGTCCTAACACAGCTGGCCCTACTAAAAAGATTTTCCCCATCTTTCCTATAGGCCCCCTTGCAAGAGGCCTTTCCGTCTGCCCCATTGTGCCACAGCCACGCACCATGGGACTTGGGGGGGCGGGGGGAAGCCCACCGGCTCCTGACAACGGCGCCTGGTTGCCTTGGCAGTCCAAGTACCAGCAGCCCATCCCCAACAGCCCTTTTTGCTGGGGCGACTCGGAGGGGTGATGGAGCCGAGCCCGTGCACCGTGGAAAGCCTGCCCATCAAGTGTCCCAGCCACCAAACAGAGAGAGCAGGGCAAGCCCTCGCCTCGCTGGAATAGCTGGGCGTGCCTGACCTGCACAGCCACTCCTCACACCCATAGGAGCCACCTTTCTGCCAAGAATATATCGTAGGGACAAACCAGTACCGGTAATGGAAAAGGAGCATCAGAGTCCAGTCTACCACGGAACAGAACTGGCAAGCAGAAGCACGTTTGCATAGTCCCACGGTTTCGATTATTACGTTAGCACGGCTACGCCAAGCATTGCTTTCAAACTACAGCTCGGCCATCATCTGCCGGGGTTAAAATGTGTGACAGAACGCCTGCAGGTACCCGGCCGACAGCACGGATGCATTCTCCTGCTAGATCAAAGATGTGGTAGGTAGAGAGCTCCTTTTCCAGCTTCCCAAAGCATCGTTTTGGAGTCAGTACCCGCAATATTCGTGGTCTGTATCAAACAAGAAGGATCAGCTCCGCCATGCACAGCACACCCCCCCCAGCACGTCACCCACCCCAATCCAGCGAGACTTCTGGGGGAGACAGAGTCGAGTACCGCCCCGGGCACAGCTGAGTCCCATTGCTTGTACACAAACCCACCTGGCAAAGCAGGGAGCAGATCCCCTCCCGCTCGGAACGCCGCTCAGCTATCTGTCACGCGTGCCTGCTTGGTCCCCCGTTTATTCCACCCTCTGTAGTTATTGCTGGCCTGACTTGCTTAGATCAACGTATAAAATGATTAATTCAAACAAAGTGAAAGCAGTTGACTATCACTCGTTTTCTTCTATTTACGACCCTTCCAAACAGTTCAGACTCACCGATCTGTATCGTTTTATCACAACGTTGGGTACAACATAGAGCACTGCCCTGGTAAAAGCGGCCGTGGAGAAGATTTGGTATCAATACAGAAAGCAAAGCGACCGTACATGGCATTCATTTCAAATTCCAAGCAATTACAAAGAGTTACAAATCTTCTCTTAACCTCAGCGAAAATGCAAAGCAAGGAGTCCACCCGCCCAAAGAGGAAGGCACCGGCCATCGCTCTGCCCCCGGCGCGCGTCGCCGCAAGCTGTTGACAGAACTGCAGTGAAATGGAAGGGAACCAGCTGCTCCGTGTGCCAGGGGGACCGTGGGGATGGAGGGCAGCTCCTGCTCCGGGCCCAGCCGGGACTGCTGGGAGCCTGGGAAATGGGAGCCAGCGCCAGCAGCCTTCCCTGCTTTGAGTAGACTTGAAAAAATCAAGGTGGCAGAAAATTAAATGGAGAAGCAAAGACACAGACACGCAGCTGGAGAGGGTCATAGAATCATAGAATGGTTTGGGTGGGAAGGGACCCCCAGAGGTCACCCAGCCCAACCCCCCTGCAGGAGCAGGGACACCTTGAACCACATCAGGTTGCTCACAGCCCCGTCCAACCTGGCCTGGAATGGTCCCAGGGATGGGGCCTCCACCACCTCTCTGGGCAACCTGTTCCAGCGTGGAGGTGCAGGCTCCCTCTTTGACGCCGATCAGACCGGCCCTTCCCTCGCGCGTGTGCTCATGCAGCTGAAAGCACGCCAGCGCGGGATTTTGACGATTCCCATCTAAACACATTGCCGCCACGCGAAGTTAGGAGCAGACCAAGGTACGCGCTCAACAAAGACGTCTCGGAAAGAATTTGTGGGTCTGCGAGACGGCACCGCAAACCGAGGAGGGTTCCTGTCGCCAGCGATGGCAGGGGCCGTCCCCGGGAGCCGGGGTGGGTGGCACGTCGCTCAGAGCCTGCTTCTCCATCGCCTAAGGGGACCCAGGCCCCTGCCGAGGTCCGTCTCGCAGGGCTGGCAGGGAAGGGGAAAAGCCGTCCAAAAGGACATTCTTCTCTCGCTGCACATCTTCTGCATGTTAAAGTATTTATGGCCTCGACATACTTGGCATATAAAAAAATACTACACGTTAGAAGAATGCTGGAAAAAAGTAATATGGCAGCGCTCCGCGCGCGCTGAGGAACAGATGTTATTGATAGAGTTGCCGGGTGCCTACGGAGGGAGGGAGGAGGCTTGCAGATGAAACGCGCTCTCCCCCAACGGAGGGGCCATCAGCCCCATGGAGGGGCCACCAGCCCCAGGGACCCTCGGAGGCTGCCAGGGCTCTGGGCAGATGCCGCGGCCCTGGGGCAAAGCCTCCGCACTCGCCGGCCCCTTCGGCACCGGCACCCTTGAGTCGTTTCTAGTCTCGCAAGCAGGAATTCAGCAGCTCCCCCTCCCTCCTTGGCAGCTCCATGTGCTATCGAACGCCTGCTCTACCACGTGTTGCATCTGTTGCAGGGCTCCTGGCAACACATTTCAGAATTCAAGCGAGAGCTCCCGAACCGCTGGAGTCTCAGTTCTTGAAGGCTATCAAACACGGGTGGCATAGAGCAGCGGTAGGATTGTTCTTGTTAAATTAGTGCTAACAGTCCAACAGCTTTTATTTAAAAATTTTCATAGAATCATAGAATGGTTTGGGTGGGAAGGGACCCCCAGAGGTCACCCAGCCCAACCCCCCTGCAGGAGCAGGGACACCTTGAACCACATCAGGTTGCTCACAGCCCCATCCAACCTGGCCTGGAATGGTCCCAGGGATGGGGCCTCCACCCCCTCTCTGGGCAACCTGTTCCAGTGTTTTACCACCCTCATTGGAAAGAATTTCTTCCTTAGATCCAGTCTAAACCTACCCTGGTTTAGTTTAAAACCATTACCCCTTGTCCTGACACAGCTGGCCCTACTAAAAAGATTTTCCCCATCTTTCCTATGGGCCCCCTTTGAATCAAATGAGTATTCCAAGAGTACCCATTGCTCAGGTTTCACAGCCAGCTGAATTATTCACAGAGCAGAAGGTTGGGACTGATCATCTAATACCAGAGTTTTAAAATAAAAAAAAAAATCTTCTGCAGCTACCAAGAAAACTATTATTTGTTCAGCTGAATACCAGGATGAAGCTTCAGGAACAGGATGAAAACATAGGAATGTTTAATATCCTCTTCCAAACTATGGACCCAGCTTAGGAATAAGCAGCAAAGGTACCCTGATACCAAGACTCCAAACGCCAACGCTCCTCTCCTAACAGGGGAGAGCTCTTCCTGGGGCTAACAAAGCCATTTGGAACACAAAGATGTTCTTCATTTTAAACACACCTAGCGTGCTCCGTGCAATCTGAACAACAGAAGCGTCGCTGGGAGATTACCCATCTCATTTGGCACGGTGCTGTGACAAGCCACCAGCCCAAAGCCACGCACAACGGACTGTCCTGCAACACAGCAGCAAAGTAAGATGCCAATACAGAGGGGATCGGGATCTCCAAGTGGTTCATTAACACAGAAAAGGTGAACTCAATAAAAAGAAAGAACAGAGAATTATGCCAGTCACGTCTGTTGGGAAAACTGAGGTCTGTAATCGGCCATCAGTGCCATGATGAACCTGAACCCCAGCAGAAACAGCAGGCTTCATGATGAACCTGAACCCCAGCAGAAACAGCAGGCTTGAACGGAGACAGACGTCCCTCCAAGCCCGACAGCCCGGCGCAATCGAGGGCTCCTCGGCTGGCGGCGAGGACGTGTGTGCAGCAGGGATTATCCCCAACCAAGAGGATACCAGGCTGGAGTGAAACAACGGGAGCCGTGTTCCCGCAGACATCTGCGCCCGCGTTTCAAACGTGCGGTACTTCACATTAAAACTACTCCTCGTTTAACTCCGTCCCCCACGTGAGAGCAGAATCCCCTCCCACAATTCCTGCTTGCTCCTCCGAGGAACGGGAGCCCTCTCAATACACAGATCGACGCACCGCTTCAAGGAGCAACAGGCATTCGGAAGAGCCCCCCAGTAACCAAAACTCTGCTGAATTTGTGCAGAAGAGAGGAAAATGGCAACACATCAGTGGGCCATTGCGCAGGACCGACATGAAGCTTCTTGGCCTCCTCTACAAGCATACATAAGTAAATTCCTTTATGCTGAAATTTCTCATTCTTGGTTTTAATCCAAACGTTGGCTTTCTTTTTCCCCCTTTCAGAACGCCTAAGAAAAATCAATGGAAGCCCTTAAGAGTTCTATGAAAGCGAAAAGAAAAAACAAACTTGGATTTTATGTGGAAAAATGCGTGTCTCTTTTTTGTTCTTGGAAAACCTACACGGATTCATTTTAACGGCAAGCTGCCGCGCAAAACTGGCACGCAAAATGCTTTGTCCTTAAAGAAGGAATTGCGGTTTTAAAATATCAGTTATTAAAAACTGAAAAGTATGCATGGAACATGCTCGGCGCGGTCAAGTATCTCCCTGAGCCCAGCGTATCTCTGCAGAACTATTTACTGAGCACAGGTTTTGGCTTTGTGGCAGCTGTGGAAGCTCTACGCTAGCAACTATTCCAGGGTGGAAGGGAACGGGCGATGGCAAGACTCGCCGCTGGGAAAGGCGCCCGAAGCGGGTGCGCGGCAAGGGGCACCGGGGCCCTTCGCCACCGGTGCGTTTTATACGCACAGGGTTGCCCGTTCTTGCAGTAAACCTGGTGATTTTTCAGCTCCTGGATCTGTGGGATTAAATGAGCGTCACGGCTTCCCCTCAACAGTGGAAAGGAAAACAAAAAGCAAGGACACCCGATAGCCTTCAACGAAGGGAAAAGAACAACTTCAACCCAAGTACTGAATACTCCCGAACTACAACGCAAATGAAATAATCCCCAAATACCAACACCTCAAGAGCTGGAGGATGGAGAAGGGGACCCCTGAGGTCAGCAGCACCATCTCTACCGTGGCGCACCAAAGCAGTATTTATTTACCTGCTGCCCGTACGCAGCCGCCACGAGCGCCGCCGCAGAATTATCACGGATTACGGACGTCCCCGATACCGAGTGGCGCCCACTCCTGCAGGAACCAACGCTGCGGTACCCGCGCAGCCTCCCTCCCCGCGGAAGCACCTACAGGTCCTTCTCACAAGCTGGGAGAAGACATCGCACGGCTCCAGGCTCTCGAGTGTGGGATCTCACACGCTCCTGAGAAACAACGAGACGCTGGGCAGCTTGGCTCAGCCTTAATAAACGCCATTTCCCCAAGTATCAGCTGACAGGGTTTGCTCTTTTATGTTGTAAAGAGCACGTAAACCAGCACCACAGCTGGAAGCTGCTCTCACTGGGCCTGCACAACCTACCGATGCAGGTAACCAAGGCGTCCCTACCTACCGACGTGGCTAACCAAGGCGTCCCTACCTACCGACGTGGCTAACCAAGGCGTCCCCACCTACCGACGCAGCTAACCAAGGCGTCCCCTACCTACCAACATGGCTAACCAAGGCGTCCCCACCTACCGATGCAGCTAACCAAGGCGTCCCCTACCTACCGACACGGCTAACCAAGGCGTCCCCTACCTACCGATACAGCTAGCCAAGGGGTCCCTACCTACCGACGCGACTAACCAAGGCGTCCCTACATAAAAGACCTTCCAAGGTAATAGAAAATTCAGTCAAAACTAAGGGTGAAGCCCAGTCATCTCCTCAGATAACAGTTAAGAGAAGAAAGAGAAAACTGCCATATTTTACTCGGAATGGAAGCACTCTGCTGATCAACAGCTAGGAAGCACCATTTCAAAGTACTGAAATGCCAAAGCCAGTAATATTTACATCAAACGCATCATTTGCTATTGGTTCCACGTCGTTGTGCAAAAAACCCCGTGGTAGAATCTCCCAAAGGAAAAGTAGTTTTGTACCTCAGCGATGTAGTCAGGTACAAAACAAGCAAGGCAAAGGACAGTGTGATTTGTATGAGGCTGGAAAGTCAACTTACTGCTGCATCGTCGCTGCTTTCAAAGAAGAAAGGCCAAAGAATTTATTAATGGTCTCAGCCAAGGCGCAGAGAGTCTATGCAAACTATCGGTTGAAAATCAAAGTGCGAGCCAACATTTCACCCATGAAGAGGAACAACAGCGCTGCAGCTTTACCCATCGCTCCAAGAAACCCTTTATGAACGTGAGGCCGGAGGTCCAAAGGCCTGACTTGGACTTCCACGGCTCTTTCAGAGCCCGAATCGGAGTGTGAGGATGGGAGGTGTGGCGTGACCCTCCAGAAAAGGTACAAACCGGCATACAGATGATGCGCTCCTGCGCCGGACAAACCCCCCCGGCCGTCCTCTGCTCTTCCCATTTCGCTCAATAACCCCGCGCGGCATTTTCTGCCCAGCCTTGGCTCTTGCCCCCTCCTTTACAAACCTCAGACCACGCGGCTCCAAGGTCAAATTCCAGATACAAGTAAAGTACGGCGCTGAATAAACAGGGAACATCAAAAAGGGCGTTACTGAATATGGCTTCTGTATCTACCCTACAGAATGCAGCTTCAAACCCAGCACAAGCTCTACAGTCAGTAAGAACTTTGAGAGAGGCTGCACGGATTGAGTTTTGAGAACATTGACTACTTCAGTACCTACTGACTTTCTTCTACTGAGGCACATACTTCACCGCACGTGCTATGTGCAGGGGGAATGTGAATGAGAGCCTGATTCACGTGTGCTACGCGCGTTATCGAGGGTCCACAGAAGTTACACAGCCTGGGGTCTATTACTGAAACTGTAAAAAAGGGTTGTACTCGGTAATTTTAATAAGCTTGGGCTATTTTATAAACTGTTAGCTGGGAGCCTCCAGGAATAAAAAAAAAATTGAAGAAGCATACGCTACTGCGGTAACAAAAGCAAAAATCCCGAAAGGATGTTATTTGTCCGATGGCCTTAACGGCACTGGTTGGTGAAAATGCCAAGCCCCAGCGGCACGATTCACTACCAGCTCCAAACCAGGCACCCAGCACAGCACCCAGTCCCCAGCCACTTGGTTCAGACCGTTTTTACCCACCTAGACTAAGGTCAGCGTCACCCAGCCGCGCTCGGGCACGCTCGCCGACAGCTCCCCACCTCTGCCAGCGCCGGCTTACCTTCCCCAGGCCTGGCAGGGACGCGGCACCGCTCCAGGGCTCCTCCCGGACTTCGGAGGGGGTCCTCACAAGGACAGCCCCGAAGCAGCGGTAGCCAGAGGAGGGAAGCTGCAGACGGGGCAACGTGTAACTCCCTGGCGTCCAGCTTCACCCTAAGCCTGAGAGAGGCAAGGAACAGTTGCGTCCAAAAACGCAGCAAAAGAGGGGAAAGCCAAGTCTGGCTCTGACTTGCTTCTGACGCACCCAAGAGCTAAGACGTGGGGGCTGGATCCCAGCGGCGGTGCCCTGTACGGCAGCGGCAGCCACTGCCTCCTTCTGCTGGGGGGCTGTTTGCCCGCCGCCTCCCCACGGCCAGGGGGACGCATCCCCAAAAGTCCTGCTCTCTTTCTTGGAAGGTAGAAGCAAGGGAAGCATCAGCAAGGGAAGACCGCCAAAGGATGCATCCTACAATACCCCGCGTCGTTGCTTTTGCTGTGGAGTGACTGCAAACGACTCCCGAGGAGGCTGAAGGTCAATTTGGGATGCGACAGCAACCTGCTGCTAAACCCTGAGAGCTCCGTGGAACTTCTTCAGTAAGTGGAAGCAGCTCACGTCTCGGACCAACCTCTTCTTTCAGCCACACGCTACCTGATCACAAATGCCAGCAGTTTATTTGCTATACAGCAATACTTAGGGAATAAACCCTGATGAGGCGAGTGCTGAATTTCACCGTGTTGCTGTCCATCAAACAGGTTATTGGAGAAAAGCAAGTGCCGGGGTGAGGACACTCGGTATCATGGAGTTTTTGGACCAGACACTGATGCGACGCCAAAGCCAGCACTGGTAATGCCAACCCCATCCCACCCGCCGCCGCCTCCGACGGGCCGTGAGGTGCTCAGCACCCGCTCCTGCCCCTCCCGGAAAAATCGGGCCTCAAGAGCAGACCCAGTGGTATTCTGAGGGTGAAATGAAGGGATAATGGTTTTGTTGGATTACACAGAAGTAGGGCAACTTACTTCATTTTTTCCCCCCTGCAGAGCACCCATACCACCGAAACGCTAGCGTGGGTGTACTCTACAGAAGGGCAAAGGAGCAGCTTAGCAATATTTATTTTCCATGCAGATTAGCTCAAGAAGGGCTATAAAACCGCAACTGTTCTGTAGGGACACGCTGCTGGAATATCAACTCCAACCTGTCCCAATCCGCGCACGGGAGATGTTTATTTTCACATATTCAGAGCCATAAACAAGCATCCCTTTCATAGCTTAACCACCTTCTCGCCTCCGTGAGCCCCTCCATCAGTGAAATGAAGAGCAAGCCAAGAAGGACGATAAGAACACAGTCATTCTGCTTTTTAAGACACACCACCTCCCATCGGGGACGCCTGGATCTAAAATACACAGACTTCCTTTCCTTAAAATACGCCGCACGAAAAATATTATTTTAAAATAAACTAAAGAACTAATAAATGCTATTTTCAAGTTTAACTGCTACGTTACTCTCGAGGAGCAAAAGGTCTCCCTGTGTCCAACACCCACGTGCCCACAGCCACCCCCGGCGCCCGCGCGGGGAGCCCGGAGGCGAGCAGGGACCCCGGCGCTCCCGAAGAGGGCGGGAGGGCCGGGCGGGGAAAGGATGCACGGGCAATTAAAGCACCAGAAGAAAAAACCTGCTCTGCTCGGGAGGTTTGTACTCCAAATACCTTCTTTTCTGATAAAGCAAGGGATGCCAAGCGCTCTCCCGCGACAGAGGTCCAGGGAAGGCATTTGTGGCGACGCAAGGCTTGTCTTAAAATGTGCAGAGCAGGCCCAATCCCAGGATCTTCGGAGCAGACGCAGGGATCTTAACAACAGCAGGCTGGGACAGCCCTCGAGATTTAAGGGAGACACGTACGTATCTAGTAGGTCTACACACGGTCTAGATCAGTAGTTTGGTTGCTAAATGGGCTGCCCTCAAGGCAGAAGCCCACAGCATCAAGCCCTGGGCTCAGACATATTTTACCTGGTTAATCGTGCGGAAACACTCATAAATACGTCAGTCTTCATACGGACGTGCTGCTTCAGTACGAAAAACCTCATTTCTCAATCAAAAATAACTACAAACACTATTAAAACAGACATCTTTTTTATAAGTTGGCTGTTCTTAAGGAAGCAGAAAAGGAGTTTTTTCCTCCTTTTTTTCTGACCAAGCATCACTTGCACCATGGCATGAATGAAGAAGGAACGTAAAGCATTTCATCTTTGGACAGCTTATATAGGAGGCTGTAGACTTGAAATCCCCCCCCGTAAATAATTCTGCAGTGTCAGGTACAGACACCTCGACCAACTCCGAGGTCCGTGACCGCAGCGCCGCACGTGAAGCCCGGCGGGGGCCCTGGCGGCACCACGCAGGCTCCACCAGCCCAGCCTTGTGTCCGGAACCACGACCCCCGGGTTTAAGCACAGACTTACTGTAATCAGAGCGATGAGGGGGAAACCCGAGCTACTTCCAAGGTAGACTTCAAACACCTCGCTGGAGTCTGCTTACGGTCCCATTTCTCCCTCTTTGCGTCTCCCCCTCAGAAATCAGGCCTGGGGAAGGCTACCAGGGAGGAGGAGGGGAAAAAAAAAAATAATCTCATATTCATCCACGGTCCCTTTTCTCAGATGGGATTTTTGTGGCTGGGCAGACAAGGACCATGGCGCAGGGATGCGCAATGTACTTCATCTGTTTTATTTATTGAAGTGCATCAGGCCACACTCCCAGATTTTCCTTACCAGGGATTCTTCTCCGCACCTTTGGCGGGGGGCAGCGGCAGCCGGCAGGGCTGCTCTGTCCCTCTCCACGAGCAGGGATTTCTTCAGGTCAGCGAGACCGGCGGGCCTTTTGCTGTTGTGCTCCATTTTAAAAATACACGACATATTTTTTCCATTTGGAAAACCTATTATCCAAACTGATGGCATATTTCCGTGCTACGAAAGATATTTGTGTGGCTCCTTATATTTGGGCCCCATTTGCTCTGCATTAAGTCCCCAGCAGCCCTACCGTATAGCTATTCAGTTTTTCCTATGACCACGCAATCCTTGGAACAAAGGGAGAGGGAGCTGCAGCCCATAGGAAAATTATCATTTCGGAGGAGGACTCAGCGGCTCGATCAGCCTTCAAAACTTGAAGCGTACAACCGGGTGGAAACTCTGAGCCTGACCCTTCTCACTATGGAGCCTCCCTTGCTCGCCGTCCTTGAACGGGCCGCCACGAGTGGCCACGAACAGCAGGTTTCTCAAACCGCCTGCGGACGCAAAGAGGGTCTCGCTGCACCTCTCAGAAAGAGCTTGCTTTTCCATCGGGTCTAACCTGGCTTTGGGCTGAGGGTCCCTGAGGAACAGGGCAAGAGCTGAGCTGCAACTCGGAAGGCTCCTTCCTCTTCTCCCTGCTCACACCATCCTTCGCAGGCGCTTGCCAAGCCACTCGCACATCTACCGACGGTACCGGTCCTGCAGACACAAACTCGGTGGCATTTTCATAGAATCATGGAATGTTTTGGGTGGGAAGGGACCCCCAGAGGTCACCCAACCCCCCTGCAGGAGCAGGGACACCTTGAACCAGATCAGGTTGCTCACAGCCCCGTCCAACCTGGCCTGGAATGGTCCCAGGGATGGGGCCTCCACCCCCTCTCTGGGCAACCTGTTCCAGTGTTTCACCACCCTCACTGTACAGAATTTCTTCCTTAGATCTAGTCTAAACCTACCCTGCTTCACTTTAAAGCCATCCCCCCTTGTCCTGTCCCATCTGGCCCTACTAAAAAGCTTGTCCCCCCCTTTCCTCTGGGCCCCCTTGAAGCCCTGACCGGCCGCACTCAGCTCTGCCCGCAGCCTCCTCTTCTCCAGGCTGAACACCCCCAACTCTCCCAGCCTGGCCCCAGAGCAGAGGGGCTCCAGCCCTCGGAGCATTTTAGTAGCCCTTCCTGTGACAGAGAAAGCTTCACAAAACTGAGTTTCAGCGCGAGCTCTGGAAGGGAAGGGAGGTTTTTAGGTGGGAAAGGGCAGTTTGTTCTGAGCGCGAACCGGAGGAAGGCAAGGCAGGAGAGGAGGAGATGCACGGGCTAAGAAGCGAGGCGAGTCCAACGTTAGCCCACACCCGGCCCCATGAGCAAAACATAAAAGCAAACAAGCAGAAAGAGGGGAGTTTGAGGAACCATCTGCATGAATTGTTTCCAAACTATACAATGCAAGGATGAAGCACCCACTTGTTCTCACTGACAACTCCAAGAAGGAGCAAACTAAACATAGAAAAGAATTTCTGTATCAACATTTTACACTATTTTGACACTTTCTTCAATCACCACCACCTCCCCTCAGCATTTTATGCACGAAGCCTGCAGTCCCGAACAAGCGACACGATGGCACTGCAATGTTCTGAGTTTCTGGAGCTCCTGAACTTTGAGCCATCCTCTTTCACCACGGATTACTAGGTCTGAAAAGCCTGCGCTAGCCTCCAGGCAGCGCTACGCACTGGGGAGGTGACAGGGACCAAGTCCAAGCCCAGCCTGACAGCGACCGCGGGCTGCTCGGGCGAGCGGGGGGGACGGGCTGAGGTCACCAGCTGGGGTCTGTCCATCCCAAAGGCAGCCGCAACCCATCGAGCCCAGCGCGTGAGCCCGCAGGGCTGCCAAGCACAGCAAAACGCCAGTGGTAAGAACGGGCAGGGCAGGGTAAGGACTTCACTGCGAGGATGTCATCGCTGTGGGAAGCGCACAAGAGGGCAGGGGAGCACGAAGAGAAGAACATTAAATCAGCCGAAGGCACTGCTGCCATCCGCACGGAGCGGCGGGCGGTCCGGCCCGGCAGCCGTTCCATCTCCCTGGCCATTCCTTCTGTTTTCCCGTGTCCCGTGCCCCCAGAAGGTACTGGGTTACCAGATGTCCCCTCGAGCTTCCCACGCTGCCCCGCAGCCCCCAGCCTGGGCTGGGAGAGACCTCCAGGGCCGAGGGGACAGTCCCATTTTGAGCCTCCATGCACATCCCGGCCCTCCTGAGGGCACCCACACCCGCGCCTGCGCCCCACTACACGCTCACAGCACCGAGAAGTCGAGGTGCCCCGCTTACCTTCCCAGAGCAGCCCTGGATGCCCAACCTCATGCTGCTTCAAGACGCTGGAATTAACCTCATCAAGAGCTTCCCATGTCCTTTAACCAGCCGTTCAGCAGCCGTTCAAGCGTTCGTCTCCAAAATGCTGTTCTAACACACCGAGATAAAATACCACCAGCTCCTAGAAAGCCGCTTCTCCGTTTAGTGACATGGCCTTGCCAGCTCGGGGGAAACCGCGCTGAAGCGATACACCAGTACCCACACATGAACAAGAAACAAGCCTCAATACTTCAGTCTCAATGGAACAATGGTAGTAAAAAAGCATTTGAAACCAATCAAAATGTCCCCAAAACGCTTAGACCCTGGTAGGCACCGAACCACGTGCCAGAACTTCAGCATATTCTTAAGGCTTCTCCTGAAACAGGACTGAAGTCTTTGTGCAAGGATCTCCAGGCTGAGATACTCCAGCCTGCATCTCCAACAGGCAAAATATTTGCCGAGGGAAAGTAACCGTGCACATGTCTGTCCGTCCTTCCGTCCAGCCGCTTCAAATGGCTCCATCACCACTCAGGGAAAGAAAGGCAAAACCACCGGGGGCCGGGAACTCCCACCAGCTGCCTTCTGCGGAAGGGTGAGACCAAGACACGAAGGCAAGGGCTAACATTTCAGATGTCCCCGCTTTTGGGAGGCCTCTGCTAGGGGATGGTTAGGTCAGACAACGCAAACCAAACTCTGAGGATGTGCTAGAACTGCCCAAACGCCAACAGCTCTGCATAAGCTTGTCTGAAAGTACTGATCGTAGAGACACACACAAGCTTCTTCGTGTCTCCAGATCCTTAGAAAAAAGGGATGACGAAAGCAAGTCAAGAATAACCCATCACAAATGATGGATCTGAGCAGGTCTGGGTTTTCTTTTTATTCCTGACAGTTGCTCTGTCTTCAAGGATTCCCCCGGCTTGGCAGCTGAGCACCGAGGCAGGCAGGCTGCTGGGCAGCTTTCACTGGCCAACACTTGTCCTTTCCAAGGCAGCCCCGGGCTTGCAGGCCAGGGGTTTCCAATAAACAAACCAAGTCACATCTCACTTGGTAGCTGAAGCCAAAGATTAAGGGTTCATCGTACTGGGTCTGGCCCTTCCATTAAACCAAGTAAGGTTTAAAGCTCTATAAGAAACGGCAGGCAACGTTCACACTTGGCACTGCACGTATGTGAAGATGAACCAGGTCACAACTCCGAAAGGGCTGTCAGGCTCTGGAAGGGGCTGCCCAGGGAGGTGGTCGAGTCCCCATCCCTGGAGGGATTTGAAAGAAGGATGGATGAGGTGCTGAGGGACAGGGTTTAGCGGTGGGATGGCAGGGTGACGTTAAAGGTTGGACTCGATGATCTTAAAGGGCTTTTCCAACCCAAGTGATTCTATGATTCTATGAAGATGAACCAGGTCGCAACTCAAACAAGGAGGCACGTGTCCAGAGACACGTAGCTCGACGCGTAAGCGCGACCCAAAGGCATCGCACACCAACCGCCCTTTGGGCTTCGTGACAGAAGGAGGAAGGCTCGTTGAGACACTCAAGTGACTTTTGCTACAACAGAAGGTCGAGTCTGATTTACAACTTCCACTTTGTTATTTCTAAGCGCCAAGTTTGCCACGTTCTGTTTACTTCCAACCCGACCCCTTTGTAATGGGTTTGGAGGCCGGCCGTCTTCTGCCCCGTCCTGGGCAGAGGCAGCGCTGCACCAGGCGCAAGCAACCGGCGAGAGCTGCCGCCCGCCAAGCCCCCGCCTCGCAGCTATCTTCTCGCTTTCCTAAACCCAGCGCTCCTCTAGACGCGTACCAATACCTTCTTAGCAACAAGGTCAGATCAACTTCAGCCACTTTTGCATGGCTAAGCCGTTAAAGCTGCCGCAGCGCCCCGGCAGCTCAGACGGGGAATCCCGCCGCCCACCCCACACGCAGATACTGCCCGGCGTGGGCTCACCCGGGAGCCCATCGACCACCTCGCTTCGGGATCCACGGCAGAGCGAGCATTTTGGTTTGTGCAGAGGCACACAAATATAGAGCTAGAACATAGATCAGATAGATTCAGTTGAGTTCTTTGTGACCGTTGGAATGACCTGATCTTTATCTGGGGGACAAAAGGGAAGACGCTACTCGGATGTGAATGGGGAAGGGGCTGGGCATCCCACGCAGGATGGCTTGCCATGACCTTCCATACTAATTACTCCCCCTAGTTAGTCTGAGCCTAACGAGATGGACAGCAGAAGAGCACCGAGGGCAGACGTCCCTGTACAGGCGCAGACAGGACGGAGGAGCTGGAAGGAGGCCGACTGAGATGCAGGAACACAAGAATTGAAGGACTCGGGATAGGTGAGGGGCACACACGTACCCCGCGGGCGCCGCCTGGGTAAGCGGAGCCTCCGGCCTGCCCTGGTCGTGCCCACGCAGTTGTACCTCCCTCCGCCGCTACAACCTATCCCCTGACCATTTAACTAAACCAAAGCCAAATAAAGCAAAGGCAAGGGCTCCATCAGAGGACTGAAGTCCAGGCTGCTGGCTGTGAAACTACCGTTTTACCACCTGCGGATCGAAGCTATCCAGAGCTCTGCTCCCTTTACCCTCCTCTGGTTTGAGATCATCGCCTTCCCAAGCCCGCCGAGCCCAAGGATGCTGTTACTTTCAGCTGATGAACGTCAGCGTGACGCTAGGATAAACTGGAAAAAGTATCTGTTTTTTCACCAGCACTCATCCCTTCCCGATGCTGGATCAACATTTCTGCATTACGACAGCACCACCTGAGCTTCGGCAGAGCCACCACAGCGCAAGCCTTGGGGACAGGGCTGCAGGTGACCACGGCAGGCGCCAGCCCCCGGCCCAGCTGGGCTTCCCCACGCGCCCCAGGGCGCTTCTGCTCCCTGACTCCAACTCAGCTCCCAGCTTTGCTGCAGCTCTGGCCAGTATTTGATAAACTCTGTAAATATTGTGACAATAAATGTTGCTACTTTGACCAAAACAACAGCAGAAATTTACCTGCGGAAGCGCCAGCTTTCTGGAGCGCAGTAAGGAAACCAAGGGCAGCTTCTTTCTTGACGTGTCCTTGTGCCAGGGCAAGTGCACGCACACACGTGCCATTTTTTTTAAACAAACAGGGATATTTTCAAGGGATATCGCGCAGATGTGAAGACAGGAATTTGCAAAACTGATGGCAAGCAGACGACTTGCACTTTGCAAAAGTAGACATGGAAACTATTTCCAAACAGAAGCGTTCAAATATCTTGGTTTTTAAAAGTACATTTAGAGCCAGGAAGAGACCGCGGGCAAAATCTCGCTTTACTCGCGCAAATGCCAATTATTCCACGCATTTACAAACAAAATTCAGCAGACGTCTGTTGCTCATACCCACACATCTAGTGCCCAGAGCAAACACCAAACCGCACGAAGCTCAGGGATGCCTGCGGGGCCCGCGTCAGCACACCACGCAGGTTTGCCCCACCATCGGCAGGCGTCTTAGCAGTCAGGATTAACATCATCTAACGCACAGAATAACATTTGCCAGGTCTTGCCAGGCAAGCCAAGTGTTCTTTTTCTGTTACTTAAGATATCAAGCTCTTTTACAAGCTATCCGTTGAGTGAATCGCTACCACAGCGATTCCCTTTGCCTTCTCCCAAAGGACCTAGCTGGCTACCCTGGGGAGCATCTGAATGCCTTTGAAGTTGAAAATAAACCTTCCCAATAGTCACACGGCCCTAGAATTTCTCACTCTTGTTCCAGTTTCTGTTAAGCCCTATTATCTCACTCTTCACATCTTTAGGATACGCTGAGGATCAAATATTCTAGCTTGGTTGAGAGACGCATGATAGAGCAACAGAGGAGCCAGAAATGCTAACTTCAAGTTACTGCTGCTCAGCTTGGAGCTGGCGGCAGGAAAAAAAAAACCCCAATAATTGAACCTGAAATCCCATCGATCTTCAGGATTATTTATTTATTCCACACTCACTTGCTGCTTAGAGCTCCAAGAGGCACTGACAACAGCTGGGTGAAGTAAGCAAGCTCAAAAGCAAACAAGTGCTCAAAAAGATGGTTCTCAACATGCAAGCCGGGCTCGCGCTCGTTGCCCGAAACAGGGCGCAGCGAAGCCCCCACGGCAGCTCCCTACCAGCTGGGGCGTCCCCAGCAGCGGCTGAGGTTGGGCTCTGGCAAGGCGGGTGCCAACACAGGACGGGCAGGAATCAGAGCCAGGATGGCTCCGTTCTGCATCCGTGCTCCAGCGCCACTGCCAACCCTGCCATGCATGGGGGGGGCGGTGGGCAAGGGGCTCCAAGAAGCCCCTCCAAGGCTGTGTGAGACGGCTTGGGTTGAGACCAACAAAGCTGAGAGTGACCCGGGAGCATTTACCCACCCTCCTCCTCAAAAAGAAAGCCCCCATTCTCCTAGCCCAGTCCCCAGAACCATGGAAAGCACTCGAAGGGCCTCTCCTGGGTCCTATGGGAAAAGAGCAGCAGCGCAGCCAAGACATCTCCTCTTCTCTACTGAGGACCCCTTTGGGATCTGCAGTCATCTTACAGCCGTGGAGGTTTGCAAAGGCAGCCACTACTTCATTTCAGTGAAGTGCAAACACAACACGAGCAGCTTGTCAGCCACATGGCAATCGCTGCCCAAGCTGCTGTACTCCTTAATCTAATTCCATTTAATCCAATTTATTGTCTTAAAGTGCTGTCTCACTTAACACAAGGATTCAGGATCACTGCTAAAAGGCAGCTCTCGACCCAAGGGTCTCATGTATTGTAAAACCTCCAGCTGAAGCTCCATCTACGCAGGCAGCCGTCTGCACGGCCTTTGTAAGCGCAGCACACTGCCAACAGGTTCTCCTAAAAAACCCCTCTAGAACCAATCATCCACACCGAACCGCCGTTTGTTGATCACCTCCGACGTAAACAGCACCAGCATTTCCTTTCTTTAGGTAAGGCAAGTCAAGGAGGTTTGGCTGGGCACAGCCCTCAGCCCGGCAGCCGGAGCTCGAGGCATTTTTGCAGTGCCTCACACGGGGACCGAGGCACGCTGCCGCCGCGGGGAGCTCTGCGAGCCAGCACTTATGGCAAAATGGAATCAAATCATTAACAGTGGCACGTGACGGGAAGAGGGAAGCCTCTTTCCAAGAAAGGATGCTTGTCGCAGACTTGTTCCTACAGTTCCTCTCCTGAATAGCAGTAGAGTAACCACCACATTAATCTTCCTGGATGTTGCAGTCGTGTTCCACCACCGCTCCTGCTACTTAAAGAGCACAAGGTAAGCATTGTTAGCTTGCTTTACCGCATGATTGAATTAGCGCGCGGTATGTGGACTCCATATAGGCCCAGCCTTTCAATATGGGATTTGTGTGCCAAGGCAGCCATCGCATCTGCTGAAGCCACGATGAAATACCACGCGTTCTCAACTGACGCAGCCGGCAGGCCAGCGCAGCCTTCGGAACAAACCCCTTACAGAGGTGAACCACTCAATTCTCCTATGACACCTCCTGATGAAGCAAAACTGCATCTGAGAACACAAAAAGCATGCTTATTTTATAAATGAACCCTTTACAACTTCCATCTGTTGCTATTCCCGGACCTCAGGTCAGCCCCCGATTTTGCTACCCGAGAAGCGCACAGTGGCGATTTGGACGGCAAGTCCTACATTCGCTCACCAAAAGGCGGTCTTTTAAGTCTCAGAATGACTTCATTATTCATTTTCCCATTTGTAACCCTTCATGAAAGTAAAAAGGAAAACCAGCAAGACGTAGGTTTGATTTCTCTCTCTCACACCAGTGACGTTAAGGACTTTGCTCATCGAACTCGGAGAGATCATCCCAGAATAAAGCAGCAGGACTGCACATATTGATATGTCCTGAGGCATTTTCTAAGGGATTTAGGAAATGAAGTTCTTGAAACGATAGCATTAGCAACACGTAGCGAGAAGCAACAAAAGCTGTGTACAAAGGGGTAAAATACCAGACATGAATGCCATTAAATAAGCCTTACCAGACCGTCACAATTGCTAATAGCCACAGAAGCTCCGGGGATGTCACTTATGTCTCCCACATAGGCGCAGTTGGTCCACAGGGGCTCTCTTTTCCATAATCTCTCTGCAGCAGTTCTAGTCTGACTCGCGTTACCAGCATCGCTTCCAGTTTCCACAGAGTCTTCGTACCACTCCACTACCGCCTCGGGAGCCACTAAACGAGTGTTGGGTTTCAGCCGGAGATGGAATTCCCTTCCAAATGCAGTGACATTAAAATACAGCTGTTTGGGGCTTTGGGATACCTCCCGCGTTGATCTTCTTTGGTGACTTGCAGAGAGGATATTGGAGACGTAGCTTCCGTCTGCATTGGTACTAATTGGAATCACTAACCCATACGGTCTCGGTCTGCTTTTTCGTAATTCTGCCAAGAGAAATACCCAAAACCAAACTAAAATTAGAACAAGAGCATGGAACGAGCCTGAAGACTGCAGACCAGATGTGCGGCTGCAGAAGCGCACGCCACCAGAGCGAACGGTAAACGCAAGGACGCAAGGGGCCGTTGCCTTGCCTGTTGGGGGCTACGCTCGTTGGGAGAGCGCTCCAGCTGCAGCTCATTTACTCATTTACGGGCCTACCGTCCAACGCCGCGTGCGCAGGACCCCTCCGCCTCGCGTCTCCCCTTCCAAAATCCCCCGTTTAGGATTCCTGTTGGAGCTGCTCTAAATCGCTCCACCGACAAGTTCAGCTGAAGAACGATAAAAACCCGCGCAGTCCGCCAAGGGACAGGGGGCCGTGCCGCTTGCCACACCGCCGTGCATCAGCTCAGCTGTAAGGACGCCGACGGGAGGCAGGCGGCGTAAGGTACGGGTCGCTGCTCTCCTTGGTGGGAACGCTCGGGCTTAGGAACCTTCACGGGGGTGCCCTACAGCAAGGCCTCCAATACTCTTAACGCTATCGACCCTGGCTATAAAAAAAGCTTCGTACTACTTTTACGCAGACACCGAGGGGACGTGGAAGAAAGAAGAAGAAAAGCGTTTGACACATCGCCGCGTAAAGCAAGGCACGACAAACCAGGGACAACGCGAGGGGAAGGCCGCTTCAGCTTCGGGGAAAGCGGACGGACCACGCCAAGGAGGACAGACGCAAGAAGCTGCCCCCAGTTCTGCGCCTCAAATCCCGCAGACGCTGGGATACACATTAAGCGCATGCAAAATAACCTCCACGTGCCAAAATTTTCAAGAAGCAGCTCTTTCATGACACTATTTTCATAAAACGTACAGAGAAAACCCTGAAATGTTGATTTACATCTATCTGGGGAGTCTCCTGGGGTTCAGGTTGGCTTACTCGCCACAGAAGAGGCAGCGACCCTGCTGGATTCTCTCGTAAGAAACGCCACCCAACTCCTCCGCACACCTGGAACAGAATTGCTTGCCCCTGCATCAAGACCCCCATCAGGATTCTGAAAACGAAGTGCCGTGCTTGGTTATAACTGCAATTTGCATACCTATTTCTGCAGTCATACAAAATTGAAACGGGGAAGATTCCAGCGGGTATCACGTAGCGCAGATAAATTCACCTGTGCCAGCAGTGGTGCAAGCAGTAACTCCTTCCTCTACGGACCACCTCTAACAAAGCCCCTCACCCAGCTACTTGCTGTTGCCTTTCCTCTTCGCGTCACTTGAGTAGCAGAGTTCAAAAACAAGACAGAGGAGCTAATTATTAAGAAAAACCAGCACAAAACTTGAAAAATCCGTACCCAAATCCTGCACTTACTGCAAAGCACAGAAGCTGTAAACCCGGCAAAGCCGTACCCTGCCGACAGCGCTGCGGACGCCCTCGGGTAACGCCGCAGCAGCTCCAGGGCAGGACCCTGAGTTGAGGGGACATGTCCCCAACATGGGGTGGGCTTCCAAGGCGCAGGCGTTGCTCTAATACCTCTCATTGGTGCCGGAGCATCCCCGGTACCCAAACCGTGGGGGCCAGGCACGGCTGCAGGCACCCAGTTACTGAGCCGAAGTTATCCCACGGCCAACTGGCCTTAGGCAAGCAAAGCCACGGTAGAAAAAAGGTAACAGCAACGAAAGCCCCATTGCCTATCATTTTTCTGTGGTTCCCACCGGTCAACTCCGGATTTCTGCCTAATTAGCAGCAACATTAGCCGACTGGAAACCTTCCAGCTGGGCTCTGAATTTGCCTCAGCGTGATTACACCCCCCCCCCCCCCGCCCCCCCGCTGCCAGCCGCTTTCTGTGTAGTCCCTTACCTGCATCCTGAAAATAGCACTATTAGCCCAAGGGAGTCATTTTTCCCCGCTTCGCTCTCTGCTATTCTTAGGCACTGATGAGAAGAGGACGAGAATCTGCGCTCGCGCTCAGAGAAAGGTCTTCTCCTGTTAGTGCTCATCACCCCCGCAGCAGGACACACACACACACAGACGCATACACACACACGTGTTTCCCGGTGCTTTAAGACATTTCACACCACTGGAAAGCAAGGCCATCAGATGAGTTCATCTGTTCTGCGAGACCTTTGTGATCTGGAAGTAATCAGGACGCTGGGTGCCCAATTCTCGCCCTGTAAAAGGAGGAGGAGACACATTCTCGGGCCAGGTCAAGCTGCGGACCAAACTGCTGCTAAGAACTGGACCAAAGCCCAAGTCTTGTTGCCTCTGTATTGGACTACGGGAGAGTTGAAAAGACAGAAATAGCACAGAAATCATTATTCCCTAGCTCTCCTCTTCCGGAGAGCACTGGTTAGGGCACGACCAGAGTGATAGGACTGATATTTTCCATTTGAAATGCTGCACGACTGGGTAGCTGAGATGCTACCGCTAAGTGCCACTGAGAATTGCTCAAATGAACGTGCCGGGCTAAATGAGCTACGCGTTCCCGCTCCCAGCCCGAATCACGCCTGCACTGAGAATTCAGAGAGGAAACGCTCCGTAGCTAGCTCCTCTCTCCTGGTGGCAGGGCTTATTTTAAGAGACTCACACATTCGACGAGTAACCTCAGTAGGAAAACGTTCCTCATGGCTTCACCTAACTGCCTTTTATCCAGTTTTCTCTTGTGCCAACTCCTGAGGGATTTGACAGAAAAACAACACAGGGTACGTACACGGACCTTTCAGCTCTTGCACCATAAATATCTTTAAGTAATACAGAAATACATCTCCCAGGCAAGCGAAAGGCTCCTCATTGAGGCCACTGCTCCAAGAACGCACCCCGTGTCCTACAGCCAGCAGCCACAGCGCCCTTTTCAGGAGCAGCCAACTCAACCTATTTTACCACGCGCCTACACGATCAGGTTCTGGAAGGGGTATCCTAATTAGGACATTATCCTTTGGGTAATTCCCATCTAAAACACTGGGAATTCTGAGCCAGGATTGCTAATCTCTCTCCTTAGAGGAGGGACCAGATGAAACCCCTAAACTCATTTTTACTAATTAGACACCAGGCCATGAACAGGAGACGGAGCTGCTGGGTTGTAAATCCTAACTGGGTCAAAGGAAAAACTGAGATCCTCGCCTTCCCCCTGGCTCCAGCAACAAGGCTGACACCCCCGCGGGCAGGCTGACACCCCCGCGGGCAGGCTGACACCCCTCCTTCTACCTCGCCGAGATTCTTCCTGGCTTTTTTTTTCCCCCGTGCGGGGTGTTCAGTGCCAGAGCCCACAGCCCAGCGATCCAATTCCACGTTCAGCGCCCAACTGAGACCCTGCTTTGCACATCTTGCAGCAGCATTCCCAGCTTTCTACTTGCGGGGGCAAACAAAAGTTCCTGTGCTAATAAAGAAGAGCAGGCAGCTAGCCACAAGAAGGTAGGAACAAAGGCTGGAAAATAAGAACTGCTAAGTCCTTGAGTCAGCAAAAGCCTTTTCCAGAGTCGCTAAATGCTGAGCTAGAGGAGGAAATGCCTTTTGTTCAAAGGCAATTAAAATTGAATGTGACATGACTGAACACTGAAGACATCTGAACTCCTCCGCTGACTTACGTTACCCTTTTTCCATAGCCTGGATGGTCGTAGGAAATGCTATTCCAGCTCTAGGTGTTCCCTTTCCTATGCTAAAATTTCAGCGTCGCTCTGGTCTGCTAATTCAAAGCTTGCAGTAAGGATCCGAGAAGAAACACAGAGCAACAGAAAAAGCACTTAACTTCACATTTTCTTCATTTTTTTTTTTTTTGTTTTTTTGATCTGGCTTTAAACCGCTGCCCCAGTTGCACAATGGTTAAGTCGAAAGGAAGCACTTAAGGAAGAACATGGTGGCCTTTCATCGTGTGCCAAGGCATCGTTGGCCAGCGAGTGCCTCTGCCCGCCCTTTTTCCCCTCACAGGCTCGCGAACCGGAGGAGCTAACGCCACCGGCGGGCGCACAGACGCCGTCCTTGCACCGCGCAACCACCGTGGGCAACGGAGGATCCCAACTTCTAAATGGTTTGGGGTTTTTTTTTTTAATCACTTGCGTTTGGAAGAGCAGAGCATCACTGCTGGGGGCACGAGCTTTTGTGAAAGGCACGGATCACAAACTGTTCACGTGGTTGTCCTCCCTAGAACTCCAAACGCACAAACATCCCCTTCAGAAAGAAGATTTCCAAAGCACAGCCTAAACTGAAATCAGTGCAATCAGTGGAAAAGGAGGAACTGCTGAAAGGTCAGACTAAATATTTCTGCCTAAACCAAGCTACCCACGCGTGCAAGACAGGACTTCTCTCTTCTTAAAAAAGTATTCAAACCTCACTTAGTGTTCATTATCCTGATTTTTTTTTTTGCTCAGGCTGGATACAAATAGCGTTTCCTAAGAGGCCTCTCCTCTTTCCAGCCTTCTGCGCTGCAGCCACAGGACCAACTTCTGTGAACAAATTCATTGCCTGATCACAGGAGCTCCTTCGCCCATCGCCGTGACCTACGAAACCATGTCCACCGAGGCAAAGCGCTGGCAGCACTGGTTTTCCCCAAACATTTTCTGAGCCACGGCCACGAGATGGGGATTAATTGCTGCGTGCAGTAACCACAGCTGCCTGCCTCTGTCGCTAGCAGAGATTTGTTAGGGAAAGCAACGTGCAAACCTATTAAATTTATACCAATTAAATTTATACCAAAAGCACAACCATTTTGGCAGAGACGATGCTGGGTCCTGCGCGAGGCAACAAATGTGCGGGAACTCCTGCTAACGTCCCATCCCATCGCCGCTGCCGCAGCGTCGGGCCGTGTGCCGAGTCCCGGCCAGTCCCACGCTGATCCGTTGGGATGACCAGGAAGCTCCCGTCGGGACGACCGGGGAGCTCTCTCACCCCTCCCGGGGGACGCATCGGGACGTGGCTTGCAGGGTCAGGAGGCTCAGCTGCTCGGCACAGGGACCGGATCTAACGTGACCCCTCCAGAGCATCGCTGCGCCCGCATCTCCTGAAGGGAATTCACGAGCTAGGATACAGGCAGATTGCTGGATGGCAGACATCTGGCCTTGCAGTAGAAATATTGGAAAAAAATAGTTACCTGCTGCATTTCAATACAAGACTGTCCCATGTTCCGAGAGGTCACCCTTCCATCCCACAGACAACCCCAATGGGACGAGGCGTGGAGCTGTTCCCATCCCTTAGCAAAGTGCTGCTTAATAACAAGAAAAGAGGGTGCGGTGGGGGACGGCCCGGGCAGGGGCTCTGTCGCCTCTGGGTTCTGCCTTCACCGCTGGCTGGTGGTTTCCAGAAATGAAGAAGCAGGGTTGGTCCTTCTCTTTCAGCAACCTGGATCTCTTCAGGATGAGCGTTTGCTCCGTATTGGGCTGCCTTCAGGGGGCAGAAATGCCCAGAAAGACAAGGTGGAAAAGGGGGATGGATTTCTTGAGAACTTCCCCCCCCCCCAAGCTCTGCACGCGGATGGGGAGGGGGCTGCGCAGCACGCTTCAGCGCTAGGCACCGTGAGACGGGTCAAGAAGAGCAAGGGGCTGCGCCAAGAGGCGCACGCAGGGTACCTCTCCCTGGGGTCCTCTCTCCTTTCCTTCGCTGCCAACTTCTCCCAGGGATGGAGACAGCTCAAGAAATCCTGTGCGGCGTTTTCGTGGCCTCTGCTCAACTGCAGGCGAAGGCGCTTTATCCGGGCTGCGGGGTGGCCTGGCGCTGCCGCTCGGCAGCTCAGACATCCCAGTTTTCCTCCAGACGTAGCACGGAGCAGCGATGGAGCTCTGCTGCGTGGGCGGCTGGGGCAGGGGCAGGGAAGATGCAGCACCCCCCGCGTGCCGGCACCTTCGGGTTTACGATTTCCCGAGGGACACCAGCACCATTTCCTCCTGATGGTTCCCAGGCACTTGCAGCACATGATGCATTAGAGCAGTTAATTAAGCTTGGTTAACTCCCTAGCTCTGTAATAAATTCTGTACTGGTATTTTTAAAAAAAAAAAAAAAAAAAAAAAAATCCTACATGCTTTAGTTCATTCTAAGCGACTTTCCAGGCTACGAGGAGAGATCAGCTGCTGACAGCAGCCAGCCCTGGGCCAAATCAAAATACACAGCGCCAACGCGGAGCGACACTTCACAGGGACTTAAAAGCAGGACAGCCCGTTTGGAGGGAAGCCTAGCACAGGTTTAACTGTCGGCATTAGGACTCTAAACTGAGTAAGCCATACTTTCTGGATCAGAATTTACAGGATCAAACATTACTTTAAATATTAACAGTTTAAAAACACAAAGCGTAGGACAAATCCCAACGACTCTAAGTGTTAACAAGCTATGTGTGTGTGGAAAATACAAACGTCCCCTCGACAGAACACCCCGGATCCCTGCAAGCCAGAGCTGCTCGCAGACAGTCCGGCCTCGGAAAGCCGTCAGGCTCTTGGTCCTGCCAGCCTGAGCCAAAACCCACCGAGGCGCCCTGCGGCTGCGACCACCACCCAGCCCCATCCCAAGGGGGTCCCGCGCTGCCCAACGGGACGCTGGGGACCGCGGGCTCGCGGCGCTGTGAGCGGATGGACCCAGGCAGAGGAGGGCGAGGTCTCCTCAGCTGCAAGAGCTCCCGGGGCGCCCCGAGCCCCCGTTCCGCGCTGCGAGGGCAGACCTGGCCCCGGGGGCTTGGCGTGGGGCGCCCGATTCCCCCCCGCCACGCACCACCACCTCGCTCCTGGGCTCCCACGCGCCTCAAACGTTCCTGACTACAGCAGTGCTGGGCCCGCGAAAGAATGGAAGACGTTAAAGGAAAAAGAAGTTTTTTTCCAGGTTAAGGAGCTTTGTCTGATGTACTGTATAATTTAAAAGACACATTCCTGCATTGCCTATGGTTTCTGAAATTCAAATACAATCCATTTCTCATGGAAACGACTAGAAATAAAACACAGGATCAGCATACCACTGGAAAAAAAGTCTCTTTGCCAGCGAGGTTTAAATGTACCTAACGGTCTCAGTTCCCATCATTCACCCATCACAGTGGAAATCAACCCAAGCCCAGAAGAATGCGGTGCCAGAACTGAAATTGAGACAAGACCTCCAAAATTTAGAGAAATACTTGAAATTCTTTTCTGAACAAAACCTCAGACCAAAACCTGAACCAAACCCTCAGAAACCGGAGGTCTAACGGCAACTGGAAATGGAACCGCCCGGGGGCCCGTGCCCTCCGCTACCGCTCCTCTCCTTGAGGGGCTCCAGGGCAGACAGACAGACACCCGCGCTCGACAGCAAATTGCTCAAAGGCTGATTCCACAAGGGGGTGGGCTACGGAGCGCGTGAGATGGCATACCCGGGGAGAGAGGAGGCCAGCTCCCCCATCGCTCCACCACCTCTTCCATCCCGGAGAGCGCTCAATTATCCGTTCGTTTGAACCAACACGGCTCTTCTGAAACTGAACTCTGTGCGCACGCTCCTCGTGGCACGAAGCTGCCTGTCTGGCGGAAAGCTCCGGAGAGGCTGGAGTGCCAATTGGAAGCACCCCGCGGGCACTACCAGGCACCTCTCACCTCAGTGCCCTCGGTCGCCACGGCCCCAGCGAGCCGCGCCGCGCTTCCTGACCCGAGCCCATCCGCTCGCGACGTGGGAGCGACCAAGCGCCGCCAGGCGCGCAGCGCCATCCGCAGAATACCAAGAGGCCTCGGCCTTAGACTAATTTTTTCCAGCTAAAAGAAAATGTTGAACGCTTCCAAAACAGAAGAAAAGTGGTATGAAGACACGGTTTGCCCTAGCCAAAGGGAATAGGCATTTCCTCCTCGGTTCAGCAACGCAGAAATGAAGACAAAGCATCTGAGCCAGCTGTGATATTCAGCGGGCTAAGTTTAAGCACGCTGCAGTTTTTAACTTTTGGTGGTTTATATTTAAGGAAAGCAGCACGGGCGTACCAGGATGCAAAGCCGCACGATGCGAGGGCACGCGAATTCAGGCCACGCCACGCCACTGCGAAACTACAAACGCTCCTGGGTGGTCACGGTGCGGGGGCACGCGAGGGAACGCCTGCCTGCATACAGATCATTTTTCCGGAACATAACCTAGTTTTTTTCAGCTTACTTCTTTTATTTCCGTTTCGATAGCAGCAGTAACAGTTAAAAAGACTTACCTATTTGGATCCGTTGCTCTTTACCAGCCTGCAGAAGAGAAAAGAAACACATGCACAAAGCTGTTAGTGCAATTACTACGCAACGCGCGACAGCAGAGCACTTCTAGAAGGCTGAAAGACTGCTCGGGCTGTATTGCACCATGTTTTACATTTCAGTTTCTGGTTTCTGGGGATGGCATTTTTCTTGAACTGCATCGCGAGCCGTCCCCGCGGTAGAGCCCGCAGCCAGCTGAAGGCAAACCGAGCCGCTCAGGAAGGGCGCCTCCGAAGGCCGGCTCTCCGCGGCGTGCCCCGCAGCGGGGCTGGCGGCCGGGGGGAGCCCCGCCGCCGGGGGGGGAGGGGGGGCCCGGGGGGGGGGAGCAGAGCCCGGCTCCCACCTGTCAGAGCCCCCGCGGCAGGAGGGGTGCCCGGCCCCGAGAGCGCCCCAGCCCGGTGCAGCGGCAGCGGCTCGGGCAGCTTCCCGGGGCGGCTGGCAGAGGGACCCCGCGGGCAGGGGGGCAGCGGCGGGGCGGCCCCCGCCAGCCCCACGGCACTCACCTGCCGGCCGGCGGCAGCGCGGAGCCCCAGGAGCGCGGCTGCCACTACCCAGAGGGGCAGGAGCACCATCCCGAGCCGGCCCCGCGCACCGCCGCTCCGCACGCCCCGGCCCCGGCCGCGCTCCTCCCGCCGGCTCGGCTCGGCTCTGCCCCTCCAGCGGCGGCGGCGGCGGCGGCTCCCCCCC